>OY744610.1:11998476-12200976 GCA_963556255.1 Allolobophora icterica
GACTACAGGAAACTACGCACAACCGTCGAATAAAAAACATGAAAACTTCTTTAGTATGAATGCAAGTAACTTTAAGGTTCACGTCAAGAACCCTGGCGGCCACAAGATGTCGTTGAAGACTGGAAATTAATGAGCACCTCGTTACGTAGACATATTGCAGGCTTGTAGACTTTTTAAGCTCTCCGTGGACACTTTGTAATCGCGCGCATTTCCAGATCTATAGCAATATCTCTAGTAATGTCAGTCCCAAGCCTGGATAAATGGGGAGGGCGACGATAATCATATTTGTTATGAAAGTTGTCGTTGAACAGCCACTAACCAAGCATCAGATTACCAATATCTCAATTTCATCTCATCAGACGACTTAGAAAGCAGTATTATGCCAAATAATTTCTTTTCACCCATTAGTAATTGAACGAAAAAAATAAGGACTATAAAACATCGAAAACAAGTGATTTAAAAGTGTCAAAATGTCGCAATATATTTGTAGTTGTGCCGAGTTTCTTTGAATTTTGCACTACAGTTAATGTTGCGCAACTTCTTCACAACTGGTTGCAAAAAACAAACCACGGTTTTTTCACAAAATGAGCTAAATCAAGTGTTGTACATAATTTTTTTGGCAGAGTAACGTTTAGCGAGATCTTATGGATCATAAGGAGCTCAGCAATGCCTCACATTATGAGGATCCATTTCCTGTGGCTTTAAAACATCTAGACCAAAGACCGTTGACGTCAACCATTTTATAATCATTTTGGCAAACATAAAGAACGATTGAACGAAATCATTTATATATAATTTAGATGAAATCAGTTTAAGAGTGTGTAAACGTTGGCTAATATTATTACAATTATACAGTGTTTAATGACATCTTGTAGCAAAAAAGGACCGTCGAAGTATATGGGTAAGTATGGCGAAAATAAGCATTGTATAATAATAATATGCAGAAAGGATAATGAGGGAGGCAGGTTTTGATGATGAGGCGGAGGGTGTGAGGATAGCGGGAAGGATAGTGAACAACTTAAGGTATGCGGACGACACAACACTGCTGGCGAAAACACAGGAGAAACTGAAGGATAACATCAGAAGGCTAAAATGTGCAAGCGAGAAAGCAGGAATGTACTTCAATATAAAAAAAGACGAAGATAATGACCACTGAGAAATGGAGGTATTTTGAAGTAGATGGGGAGGAGATAGAGGTGGTATAAAGCTTCTGTTTCTTGCATGGGACTATGGTGGAGAGTGAAGGTGGATGCGAACGAGAAATACGACGGAGAATTACACTGGGGAAGACGGCAATGCAGGGACTAGAAAAAATATGGAAGGACAAATCAGTGAGTTTGGGAACGAAGACAAGACTTGTTAAAGCAATGATCCTACCAGTGGTGCTTTATGGATGCGAAACATGGACAAAAACCAAGGCATTGGAGAAGAAAATTGAGGCATGTGAAATGTGGATTTGGAGGAGGATGTTGAGGGTTTCTTGGACTGAGAAGAGAACTAACGGGGATATCCTGGAAGAAATAGGACACTGGAGAGGGAGTTTGACGTTGGGGCAGAGAGCGGCCAGGCAGAAGATGTCATACTTTGGACATGTGATGCGTGCAGAAGGGCTGGAAAAGGAGATGATGTTGGCGTGTGGGGAGGGCAGGAGGAGGAGAGGACGTCCAGGGAGGAGATGGATGGATGAGATACAAGAGGCAATGAAGATGAACATCTCGGAGCTGAGAGAGGCCACGAGAAATCGGAGCACATGGAGAAGGTTGACCATGACAGTCGCTAGGATTCAACGAATCGACAGCACAAGGTGACAAGGTGAATAACGATTCTGATAAAAGACTAACGTTTAGATGATTGGATTGGAATTAGGCCTAAGGATTACGAAATCTTATGGCAATAGAGGCAGCTGACGCTGACAGAAATTATTTAAAACAGCTCTCACAGTTCGAAATTATTTTCGCATAATACAGTTGCAAGGTATACTTTTTTGTTAGCAATTATCTGGTTAGTTGCTATTTGTCATTGCAAAGATGATTAGCGTCACTCTATTACTATCTCTAGGGTTAGGACTGACACTACCACAATGATTAGCGTCACTCTAATCCTATCTCTAGGGTTATAAGGACTGACACTACCACAATGATTAGCGTCACTCTAATCCTATCTCTAGGGTTAGGACTGAAACTGCCACAATGTCATGTAGGGTGGTGGAGGAATTAAATACCAACTGTCCTCGTAGCGATGCTGCTGCTGATGACCATGATGATGATGATGATGATGATGATGATGATCACGATGGTGGTTTTCATGATAATAATAATTATGATTATGATAATGATGACGACGATGATGGTGGCGATTATGATGATGATGATGATGATAATGACCTAAAATAATCATCGTCGTAGTCGTCCTCGTCGGCAAATATTATTTTGAACAGTTCTCACCATTCGTATAGGCCTACTCATAAATGTAGCTTTCCTCCGTCTGGAAGTGAGCGTCTGAAGTGCTCAAAACAATAACAGCATAGCACGGCCGATATGATGTTCGTATTAATTTCGGGAAGTATTAGACCAGCATATATTGAGCATTTTAATGCGTAAACAGAGGTTTGATAATATGCTCCACGTTCCTACCGTGACCTACATTCAGTCTCTCGGACTCTCTCCTCTGGGTTTTTCTGATTAGGTAGCCAACCGACAGCACACCCGTCTTTGTCCCTATTCTCTGCTACGTGTAGGCTCTGTATATATGTATGAGTTGAAGCCAATTATCGTTGATATAACGACACTGGTAAACTAATCAAATTGATTAATAGTAGGGTCAAAGTACGAAATAAATGTGGTGAACCCCAAAAAAACTGCAAGAAAACGTTTTATGGTGATTTTCGGGTGCATTTGGTCTGGATAAGAACATACTAAAAGTTTACCGAAATCGGACCACCGGAAGGGGTCTAATTATCGCGCCAAAAAAAGATGGCCGCCAATGGGGAATGAATGACTCAAATGTACACAACTTGCTGAAATTTACAGAAGCAAATCATGTAACAATTTGCTAACAGGTGTTTCTAGACTAATTTGACCCTGCTGAAAACGAAAATCGTAGTTAGCAAGCTTGATTTTTAGCGATTACAGGGAAAAACAAGATGGCGGCCAAAATGTCGGCCAAATATCTTCAAATGGCTGTAAGTAAGGTCATGTGTGTGATAGAAACATAATTTCAGAGTCTAAATTAACATTTTCTGGGTCAAGAAATGCGATGGAACTAAAAACACATATGTAGCACTGCAAAAAAACAAAATGGCGGACAAAATGGCGGCCAAATATCTTCAAATGGCTGTAATTAAGGTCATGTATGTGATGGAAACATGATTTTAGAGTCTAAAGTAACATTTTCGGGGTCAAGGAATGCGATGGAACTAAAGACACTTATGTAGCACTGCCAAAAAACAAAATGGCAGACAAAATGGCGGACAGATATCTTCAAATGGCTATAAGTAAATCATGTATGTAAAGTCGTGTATGTGATGGAAACATGATTTTAGAGTCTACATTAACATTTTCGGGTTCAAGGAATGCGAAGGAACTAAAGACACGTATGTAGCACTGCCAAAAAACAAAATGACCGACAAAATGGCGGCCAGATATCTTCAAATGGCTATAAGAGAATCAAGTATGTCAAGTCGTGTATGTGATGGAAACTTCAGCAGAGAGCGAAGGTCATTTCAGATAATGGGCCAAACTACCGCAAACGCCCTGTGCTGGGCCAAGGCAGTTTTAAACCTGAGAACAAAAAGATCAAGACGATGCACAGCGCAGTGAGCGAGAGCGAGATGCATATAGCGGCTTTCGCAAATAGTTGGAGAGATATTTCGGGGCAGTACCCTGCTGAGATTTAAAGAGAAGGAGGAGGATTTTATAACAGATGCGCACGGCAATAGGGAGCCTGTGCAGGACATCAAGCATGTAAGTAAAGATATGGACAAAGCGGGGGGTCGAGCAATGAGTCTAGCGAAAGCATTTACAACAGATTGAAGGGCGAGAGACGCTGCTAAGGGAGACCCATGAGTAGCGAGTTGCAGTAGTCCAAGCATGAGCAGACAAATCCCTGAACTACGGTGGTAAAGACAAAAGGTATGACCGAGCGTCTGATGGCCCTCGGACTCCTTAGTTGAAAGAAGCACGAGCGAGTCATGTTGGAGGTATGATCTGTGAATGTCAGGGAGGAGTCAAGTGTGACTCCCAAGTCGCGGACGATGGAAGAGTAGGTGTAAGCAGGGAATTTCTCAGTCAGCAATGGAAAGTCAAGTTTAGCAAGCTGCTGCTTAGTCCCAGATCAGATCAACTGAGTCTTAGCAGTGTTAAGCCAGTAGTGAAGGTCCAGTAGTGAAGGTCAGAGACAAGATGGTCAATGGAGCGAACAAGGGAGAGTTGATCAGTTGACGGACCATGTACCAAAGCCTTAGCATCATCTGCATAAAGATGGCCACTTCCCCATGTTTAGTAAATAGAGACGGGATTTCAGCAATGAAGAGGATGTATTGGATGGGACCGAGCACTGAGCCCTGGGGAACACCAAATTCGACCTCTGTCCACTGAGTCATGCTTTCACCAAGGACAACCAGCTGTGAGCGGTCAGAGAGGAATGATTTAAACCAAAGACGAGGACCACCAGAGAGGCCACAGGACAGTTGCTGTCGCTGAAGCAAGATCTCATGGTTAACCATGTCAGATGCAGATGAGACATCAAAAAGCGCCATGAGAGAGAGATGAGAGTGATATTAAATAGCTATATAAATATCAGACACAAGGGATATGAGAGCAGTTTCGGTGAAATGGTGGCCCCTGAAGCCAGATTGGGCGGCCAACATAGCCCAGCTTCCTCAAAGTAGGGGAGTAGCTGGAGTGAAACTAGTCTTTCAAGGGTTTTCAAGAGGAAAGACAGATGGGAGATGTGCTGGTAATTTTGACAGGCATTTTGGTCACGGTTATTCTTTTTCAAGGTCGGGAAAACCATAGCCCGTTTTTGGGACGCAGGGAGAATTGCGAAGGAGGGGCATCAAGAGTCTACACAATCTTCCCTGTCATCATCTGAAGAAAATCCTCAGAGGACCCACTGAGCGCGTACCCTGTCCCAGTAGGCCAGATATTGAGGACCAAAGACGTTTTGGGTTGTTTTTATGTTGTTCAACTATAGGCCCTCATCGCGTTCCATAAAGACATTTATGTTTCCCCGTGGCTTCTGTGCTAAGAGCGCCTCTGGATAGTTATTCTGCCACTTTGTTTTTGACAGTGCTATATATGTGTCTTTAGTTCCATCGCATTTCTTGACCCATAAAATGTTAAATTAGACTCTAAGATCATGTTTGCATCACATACACGACTTTACAAGTTTACATACTTGATTCTCTTATAGCCATTTGAAGATATCTGGCCGCCATTTTGTCCGCCATTTTGTTTTTTTGGCAGTGCTACATACGTGTCTTTAGTTCTATCGCATTCCTTGAACCCGAAAATGTTAATTTAGACTCTAAAATCATGTTTCCATCACATACACGACTTTACATACATGATTTACTTATAGCCATTTGAAGATATCTGTCCGCCATTTTGTCCGCCATTTTGTTTTTTGGCAGTGCTACATACGTATCTTAGTTCCATCGCATTCCTTGACCCCAAAAATGTTACTTTAGACTCTAAAATCATGTTTCCATCACATACATGACCTTAGTTACAGCCATTTGAAGATATTTGGCCGCCATTTTGTCCGCCATTTTGCTTTTTTGCAGTGCTACATATGTGTTTTTAGTTCCATCGCATTTCTTGACCCAGAAAATGTTAATTTAGACTCTGAAATCATGTTTCTATCACATACATGACCTTACTTACAGCCATTTGAAGATATTTGGCCGACATTTTGGTCGCCATCTTGTTTTTCTATGCAATCGCTAAAAATCAAGCTTGCTAACTACGATTTTCGTTTTCAGTAGGGTCAAATTAGTCTAGAAACACCTGTTAGCAAATTGTTACATGATTTGCTTCTGTAAATTTCAGCAAGTTGTGTACATTTGAGTCATTCATTCCCCATTGGCGGCCATCTTTTTTTGGCGCCATAATTAGACCCCTTCCTGTGGTCCGATTTCGGTAAACTTTTAGTATGTTCTTATCCAGACCAAACGCACCCGAAAATCACCATAAACCGTTTTCTTGCAGTTTTTTTGGGGTCCGATGGTATATTGACCCGACTATAATCTCCATGCTACTCGATTGGTGGCGCACCATCAACGCAATTAGCCAATATTATTCAGAGTAACACCCAAGACTCGAGAAGGGAGGAGGGCAACCATTCTTTGTATTGAAACAGCAACTAACCAGCGTGAGCGTGCATCTGTTAATTTTACACCATGACAAAGGCGAGAACTGTATAGAGAATGCTTTCTCATATATATCTCCAAGACTTTTATTAATTAGGCCTATGTAAGATAAATCTGTTGTGTAGTATTAATAGCAGTAGGAATAGTAATTGCGGGACGCGGTGGTGTAGACGTTTGTTCCGTGCCTTGTAACCGGAGGGTCGCAGGTTCGAATCTACCTCAAGCTACTGCGTAGCGACCCAGCGCCATCGATGTTTAGATAGGCCTACAATACAATGTTCTGTCGTATAGTCGCGTGCACTTCTGAATTTTGAAAGTCGGGCAATAACAAAATATAGTTGTATTCGAGATGACCAATACGTCCATTTCCTTGTCCATAATGTATAATATTATGTATATGTGTGGATGTATGAATGCGGATAAATGTAAATATGCACATGAGTGTACGAATTGAAACGTGTACAGTAACTACACGGATGTATTATATATGTATATGTATATAATTTAAGCATGCGTGCATTTTCTTGTGTATATAATTAAACGCCTATATAAATGTCGGTTTATAGGCAGGGTCCGATTTGCCGGGGGGGTCGGGGGGGTTGGACCCCCTTGCTTCTTTTTTTGACCCCCATGCTTCTAGCCTTTGGCCGACCCCCGAGGGGGTCGTCTTGACCCCCTCAAATTTATTATTCACAGTCCTACACGAAACGATTCCACTATGATTTTCGTCCTAACACACAAATTTTAGATTTGGCCCGTTGTTCCATCTGATTACATAATATTTAGCCTACGGTGTTCAAAGTGCTACAATCCCGTTTAGGTTTCAGCATCTCTGCAGTTTGAGCTGCAGCCTGAACAGTACTATAGCCTGTATGTGACGGATGCTTCGTGGTATGCAGGATACACTGGGCCACAGTGGCACAGACGTATGTCTGTCTAGGTCACCCACTCACCCTAACGTGTCGGCCTGTCGGGGTTGACCCTCATCGACCCTGCAGGGATGCTGAAAGATACATGAAGATACGTTCATTCGCATGCACACTAATATAGGGGCCTACAGCCAGATTCTCCTTTTCAGGCGTACATTCACTGCATACATCAACGGTATGCACTCAGCTCCAGCGCTAAGAAATGAAGGTCTGAAATAATATCTCCTTGAAATTATATCTCCCGAGTGAGACAGCAAAAGACAGACGAACATCTGTTCTTTTGCTCGCTCTCGCTTTCGCGCGCTCTCTCTCTCTCTCCCTCCCTCTCTCGCTCGCTCTCTCTCTCTCTCTCTCTCTCTCTCTCTCTCTCTCTCTCTCTCTCTCTCTCGCCCTGTCGCTGTCGCAGTATGTCTCTCTCTATGTCTCTCTTAGCGCTTGGCTGTACACACCTCACTGACTATACACGACTGCAGTCTTCATTCTTCATGTTACTTGGCCTGCTTTGAAAGTTGTCCTTCGTGTTCAAAATATAGTTACTATATTCATTCGTTTACTTTTAAACAAAAACACGACTTTTAGTTACATTTTAAAGTTTAATTCCTTCAATTTAACAAAGAGGTCATGAAGCGTTATAGAGAAACTGATATGTTGAATTTCTTCACCAAAAAAAAGCAAGCCAGTAACGATTGTGACGGTGGAAATGGGACTGAAGAGGTTAGTACTGCAGATAATTCTATTGGCAATTTGGCAGTGTTGTTAACGAAAACGATTTAATAGCTGTAGGCCTATGTGAGCATGTGTCACTTAACACAGTCTCAGTTGCTCAGTCAGAGGATTTAGGGGCGAACACAGTTAAACAGACTTTAGTCATCAGAATTAACTGATGCAGACAAATTTCGATTTCTGACTGAATTCTACACTCCGTCAGAATTGTATGCGTGTCCTAGATTAAGAACTTCTAAAGTTAGAATAGCAGTTGCTGTTGCTTTACTTTTTTTAAGTAGTGCATAAGTAATTTGCTTCACTTCGTGAAACATTACTAATGCCTTTTACTTAAGCCTTAAACGTTACGCTGTAAATATGTTAAAATAAGAAGTATCGAGATAGTTGATTCCGTGATTGTCTAAAATTCTATGCCTCTGGAGATCATTTTATTAGCCCAGCCATGTATAGATTCTCTGAAGAGTGAAGACCACTGCTTCGAATTACCACCCCTTATGGTAAAATCATAGCTATGCCATTGGACGTCAGTAGGCCTAATGATTTGAGCGCGACTTGCCAAAAAATTACAGTCCTGGTACGTGATTGCAGAGTCCTGCATGCTCAAGGATGCACTGAGGTGCCTGAAGTTCTTGTCGCTTTATCTGCAAGGGGACAAGGCCAGTGTCATTGATGCATCACTTCACGTGGAAGGTTGCCAGAACAAGCTCCTGGCAATGAAAGAGGCAGCTGGGCCGAGCTTACAGAAGTTCCTTGATGGCTTTGATGCAGATGGTTGCTACAAGGGTGTTGAAGTAGTGCAGAATGCTTCGGATTACCAGAAATTCTTATCACTGCGTGCCCAATTTTTTCAAGCTCTGCATGACAATCTGGGCCAACGATTTCACACCGAGCCCGGAAGCATCCTTGCAGCTGCTAGTGTCCTTGACAAGTCTTCCTGGCCGGAGGATCCTTTAAAGAGGGCACTATATGGTGACAGGCAGATCGCAAGCCTGTGCAAACAGTTTGAAGTTCCTTCCGCAGAGGCAGCCCAGATTGTGATTGAGTACTCTATGTACAAACAAGGCCAACGTATGGGAGCTCATCTCGCAACGCTTGAGCAGACGTTGAAGATTCTACCCATTTCGTCTGCAGCTTGCGAGTGTGGCTTCAGCCAGATGAATTTACAGCACACTACAGTGCGCAACCGGCTGACTGTTGGCCCCATAAGCAACTTGTTGATGATCAGCATTAATGGGCCATCGCTAATGCATTGGAATGCTAGGAAATACGTTATTTCCTGGCTGAAATCTGGGCGCCATGGTGCCTTAGATAAGCCAACTGGCAAGGCGACTATTGTGCACAAACAGAACAAAAGTGCACAGCTTTTTTCATAGTGACTGTACTAGTGTACTTGGTGCACTGGTTCTTTGTGTTTGCTAGCATTTCCAGTTACAGTTCTTGGTGCAATAGTTTGTAAGCTTTGGTTGTGTACTTATATTTAATTGTTCAGTGTAATTTAGTCATGTCTGACACTTGTGTGTACAATTTGTTATTCCTATTAGTATTACTGCATTAGTACTGCAACTGAAAACTTCTTTTAATTATTTTTTTCCCATGTCATGTTTGCATCGTAGTTGACTGTTGGTCATTGTAGAATCTTGACGTATTATGGAAGCTCATTAACTTTATTTAAAAATTATGAGTGCAAAAATTAATTACGGCTTAATAAATTGTTAATATTTTTTATAGATTTCCGACCCCCCTGCTTCTTTTTTAACAAATCGGACCCTGTTTATAGGTACGCAGTAGGTAGATTTGTATGTATAAATTAACATTTTCTTAGAAGGCATTTCAGCCATTTTGAACGATTGAAAATTTCTTTCTTTATTTCTGTCTTCATTTAAAAAGCACCAACTCACCTCTCCTCTGCCTCCTCTCTCTCTCTCTCTCTCTCTCTCTCTCTCTCTCTCTCTCTCTCTCTCTCTCTCTCTCTCTCTCTCTCTCTCTCTCTCTCTCTCTCTCTCTCTCTCTCTCTCTCTCTCTGGTATCCCTTGATATATCTTGACAACCCCACTGACACGACGCAGCGCTCGTGAATTATGTTGTGCCCAGTGTTTAGCTTTAGAGCAGCACTTTATAAATTTGAACTTTACGATTACGATTACAAATCTTTAAAGAATTATGACTGCTTTTGCTGCTGATGATGATGAAGACGATCGTGATGGTGGTGATCGTAATGATACCAATAATGACGAGGATGATGGTGACAACGATTATTGTGGCGATTAGGATGATGATGATGATGATGATGATGATGATGATGATGATGATGATGATGATGATGATGATGATGATGATGATGATGATGATGATGATGATGATGATGATGATGATGATGATATGATGACAGTGACCTAATCTAGTCATCAAGTAGTCGTCCTCGTCACTCATCTTGCCGTCATCACATGATGGTCACAGTAAGTAGTCATTGACATTACAGTCATCTGTGCTGAAGGCCACGTCATTGTCATTCTCTGAAAATCCACCAGCACCGCCTCCTCTTAGCTCCTATCCATGTGAATTGCAGCCTGGTCCAGCCTGGAGTTCATTGAGTGCAGCTGAGCCTTAGGCAGCTCAGAGGGACTGCAGCAGACAACTGATAATATACTCACTGCTTGGCTGTCAATGCATTTTCGCAGCGTTTCTCGAAAGATGTCGCCCATTTAAAATGACAATTTGTTCATGTTTACACATTGTTTATTTCCTCTTAATTCGTCAAGATTAAAAAGTTACATAAAGCATCAGGAAATGATTAGCCTCTGCTTGGCTGTCAATGCTTGAATGAAATCGTCCATTTATCAAGTTCAGACACATTATTTATTTCGCTCTAATTAAAAAGTTACATTAAGTTCTATGAAATGATTAGCCTTTGAAAGTTAATAATACTTGAACTAGGTCCCTATACAGGATGTAAGTACAAAGCCTCAAAGTGCAAAGATATTGAAAATCATAAAATTCATAGATGTGGCCATTGTAAATTTTACGAAAATAAGGTGAATACAGATTAGAAATGGACAGCGTTCACATTGTTCATGTGAACGTGGCACAATCTGTTTGGTTTGTATGAAACCAGAATATCGTATATGAAACCATGCGTTTTAGAAGGCTCAACAGAGGTGCCATAATTAGATAGGTTATTGAAGGTACTATAATGAAAGTCAGATGGAACAATTTATAGTTTTTCCGCAACTATTAAAACAAAAAATTGAGCGCCAAACTAACAGAAGAAACTGACCGTTCTCAGTATTCATTGCAACAGCCACCAAAGTTTCTACATTGACTGCAGTGCTCGAAATGGACCGGAACGCACCGGAACGCCGTTCCGGTTCGTCAAATGCCTCCGTATTATCGTTCCCTTTCGTCCAGTGGAAAATACTATGAAATTAACGTTTTTATTGTGTGAATGCTCCCATATCTTTGACCAGTGAGTAATCTAGACGTCTTTGGGGGGGGAAGTTCCCCCCCCAGGATTGATGTTTCCCCCCAGAGGCGAGCAATATTACAACGTACAGACCGTCAGGGGAGGAAAAATCCCCCCCCAGGATCGATGTGGATACATGGTTTCCCCCCCCCAGAGAGATGGATTTATAAAAAAAAGGTCATCAACTTTTTTGACAGAGGAAAAAAGTGAAAAATTGGGCGAAGGACTAAAAAAAAAAAAAAAAAAGGTCAACAACTTTTTTCGAAGATGAAAAGTGGAAAAATTTCGGAAAAGTCTGAAACTTTTTAAAGATGGAAGACAAAATTTTGTGTCAATTGTTTGCTCCCCCAGAAACCTGGTTTCCCCTCCCAGACGAGGGGGACTAGATTAAACACTGATCTTTGACTAGCGTTCCGTTTCGTAAAATTTTCCATTTCGAGCACTGATTGACTGTATCTACAACTTCCGTTGTTGACCCTAAATTGTTTAATAGTTATATTGACTTTAGCATATTAAATAGTTTTTATGGATTATAGCGATTGTAGTGGTGAAAATGAGTTCTCTAGTGGAAGTAATTTCGGGACAGGTCGGGCCTTGGGGGCAGCTTCCGAATGTCACCAAATTTTACCTGGTGATAGCTGGGTCCTAAAGTAGTCCAACGCGCCTATTCCCGACTTCGGGAAATGATCAGAGAATATTTTACATTTTTTTAAATTCCATAAAACGCAATGGAAAATGGTGTTTACTCGTAGGCGGAACCACGAGTCCACATGTATTTCACATCACGACATTATTGAGGAATTTTTCAATCATAGCGGTGAATAAGGACAGCGCTTTACGTAGGTTCTGAATGTGCAACTTGAGCTCTAAAAGCTGTCATCGCTCAATATCAATTGTTTTCATAAAGACCCTTATCAACCAGTAAAAGATAGAAAAAGGGATTTATGTAGAGCCAGTCTAGATCAGAACGTTTTCTCTATAGTTGCCTGTATAATATAGGATCACAGCGCCCGAGTGCCACTGACTCTAACCTGTGAAGCAGATGTTGAAGGATGACGTAGTGAGGAGGAACAGCAAAACTGTTGTGGAACAAGACATGAACTTGGGTCTGTTTTTTGGAATACGGAACTCCCATCTTGAGGGTTGCTGACACCAATGACGTCCTAGAAACCGAAAGGTCATACGGTGGTGCTGTACAGTAGCGCTGAGATCTACCTCTCCAATGCCTCCCTCCCTATGGCGCAGCGCAGGAATACGGCCTTTATACGGCAACGGCATTCTCTTCACTACAAAGAAACTGGCTTATTATTTACAGTAGGTCTGCAGATCCTATCAGCCGAGACTCATATCCCCGCACTGACAAGACACAGTGTATATGTTTCACACCTATGTTTACACACTAGAATGGCTCTCCATGAGATTTCCTTCCAACTCTAACTGGTTGATAACCGTCAATAGCCCGGTCACGCGGTCGGTATATCCGGTAAGGTAGTTTCAGGCTTCTGAATCACCGATCACGTAAGATAAATTTCAGTTGAATACATAATTTGGTCACTGATACGCTTAAACTCTTGAGCTATTTGTTAATAATACGATGCTTTTGTAGAAGAAACCTGCGAATGATGTGTTCAAACGGAAGATTAGCTTTCTGAGCAGTAAATTCAATCATTGCTTCTGAATACGGAAGATTGGAGTCGATACCACATTTGAGTTTCAAATATCTTGCAAGGAAATGTCTTCCAACGAAATATTGACATTTAATGTAGTAGTAACATTGAAGGAAAGACGAGATCTCATTATGACGATCTTTCATAATTTCCGCAAAACAGCTTGCAAACATTGAATTTGCATTTAACACAGATTTCCTCAACTCGCCATTCAGAGTTGATAAATAGTAAAAGAGTGTGTGAAATCCAAGCAGCGACTGTACGTCTCCATCAAAAAAAGTGTCAAGTGGTGGCAACACTAAAACATGCGCCAATGAAAGTTCCTTCAAATCGCTCGGCAGATCAGGTTCACGAAGAATTCTTTCACATAAATTCAACACTTCGTCGTATTGGCGACGCTTGTAAAGGTACAAAGCACGATAACAGTCGACAGTGTTGCACTGGATACCAAACTCTTTGTGAATCGCATTGTAGAATGTTGCCAAATATTCTAAAGCATATTCCATTGAGGCATAAATTACATTTTCTTTGACTATAACAGGATTAACAGCAGTAGCTTCGATTTCTTCCAAACCATCTGTTCTGTGGTAAACGATCTGTCTTGTAGCATTGACACGCGTATCTGACTTCATCGCAGCAATACATTTCGGCTTTGTTAAAGCCTTCAGATATTCGTCCATAGGAAACACTGAATCAGGCAAATAATGATAAATATCGAAATGTTTGGATATTCTTTCGGTAGATAATACAGCTAAATAATGAACGAATACATTTGGTGAAAGACGAAGATCAAGCCAAAGCCGTCTTCCAATGTAATGAAGATTATTGTTTGTAAACTTCCTGTGAAGCACACACAATCCAACGATTCTTACGACATCGTCAATAAACAGCAAGCAACCTGCGTTGAGTATTTCCTTATCCTTTTGAGGAGTCTGATCTGTGAGGACTGCCAGGCAGAAACGTATTGCTTGTCGGTAATCTGATGTGGCAAAATGGAGAGCAGCAAGATAGGCCAAAGCTGCAGGTGCAATGCCGTTTGGTTTATTATCGACGTATTCTAAAGCTTTTCTCAGAAACTCTTTTGACAAAACAGTAATGAGTTTAAATTCTGAACGGTTATTTGATCCAATTAAATTTTGCATGAGATTCTGAGCACGCAGAAAGTGAAACTGACAACTTTCGGCTGTGTACGGTTTCGGAAAGTTATGATACCAAGATCTTATAATTTTCGGTTGAATTGAAATTCCATTGACCAATTCGACAAAGAGACTGCTATCCCATGAAATCTCTCCGCAACTTAAACCATATGCAGCTTCCAAAATATACAGAAGAATGTCACAGTATGTGAAACATGAGACGTTGTCTGCTGTGAGATTTGCCATTCTAATGTACATTGTAGGATTAATATGTAGTACATTACAATCAGTTCGTAAGTTCAGGCGCAGTCCTGAACTTGCCCCCATTTTAATTATAGGACGACAAATTCCGTGAGAAATTGCGAATATGCCAGAAAACAACCAATCAGCTGTTTGCAATTTCTTCTCTCTCCGAAGTTCATCGAGAGGCAATAAAAAATCCATAAAATGTGGGAATACTTCCAATGACCCTTCGACTTCGAAATTTGTCTTAATGAATGACAGTATGTAATTTCCTATAAACCAATTACAATGAATGCCAGAATTGCGGAACTTATTTAGTTGTTTCTGTGTTTTGTCAAGCGTTGTGGAGCTCAATGGTTCATGAAATAAATTTGCTTCAGGAATAAAATAGTTCGGACAGTATCTCCTCTTTAGCCATTCCGAAAGCTTTCGTAACAAATCACTGCAGATCGCAATAACAGAAGATGGGTTCCACCATTCCGGTGACATCTCTTCACAAGTCCATAACATCAACGTCTTTAAATGATACGGACAGAGAACCTCATCTTCCTTTGGACAATCCTTTTGTATTAATTCTCTTTTGGCGAAGATTCTCAGCAAGTGATAGACAATCTGCTGAACTTGAGTCAAACTCTGCAGTAAAATAACCTCCGCGACTGAGAATGAAAATCTCCACTGATATTTATCGTCTCTGCAAGAACGATGCTGCGCGCATACAACATGACACCCATTTTGTACAACTTCCGAGATTGTATCGGTTGTCGGCCATCCGAATTTTCTTGGTCGAATGGGCCAATTTTGTGCTTCCTTAGGCCACTGAGGGCTCCACACGTTGTTTACCGCATCAAATCCAATATAACCCTCCTCCTTAAATTTACATTTAATGGATGGACCTTGAGCAGAGGTTAGCAAAGTTGCTCCATACACCGTACTAGTGAAATTCGACTTTGAAAGAGTAGATATATTGAAAGTTTCGTAGCCGTCTAGATGAGCTGATCGTCTACATTCGTACTTTTTATGCTTCCAATTATAGTTCATTTCGCCCCAAAATTGTACTCGAACAAAACCTGGGTAATTTTCGTATGATTCAATCTTGTAGCACTTGATCGTATCTGCTAGGCCACTCATATCATTTGTCAACACTGGGAAGTCGCCACTGAAGGCCAGCTCATCAGTGTTGGAAATTAATGAATCAGTGTCGTCAATACATGACTTCAGTGGTCGGATATAGAACTCCGCGGCGCTGCCACACAAGATCATATATTCTGTTGGTGCAGTGTCTATGGTCACCATTAAGTCATGCATGCGATCAGTAACAAAAGAAACCGACTTTTGGAGCAATTGACATGTACTAACGATGCACTCTGATACCATTTCTTCATTCGATTTTTCCGCATATTCCGTCATCCTAAAAGAAACACATCTCCATCCTAAAAATTCGTAACGATCATCATTATCGTCGTCAGAATCAGTAGTAACAGAATTCTAGTTATTACCCATATCCAGTCTTGTTGTCCTCGAGACCAAGGTCTTGGTCTCGAGTGCACTCGAGTTCGTTTTTAAAAGTCTTGGTCTTGGTCTTGGTCTTGAGGTTCAAGGTCTTGGTCTTGGTCTTGGTCTTGAGGTTCAAGGTCTTGGTCTTGGTCTTGGTCTTGAGGTTCAAGTCTTGGTCTTGGTCTCGCAAGACCAAGATCAAGACCGGCTGTCAATATGAACAGTCATTTAACAGAACTCAAGAATTCTGTATCAAGCCTGCTTGCATCGTATACGACCAATATCTATGGATGGATACAAGTCTTGTTGGTCAGGAAAACCCATTGGCAGTAGCAACAGTTATTCTGTATCAGACGGTATGATAAACCATGGGAAGATTTCAAAAGGACTCCCTATCTGTACATTTACATCCAGTGCTTGAAAAGCTTCTTTGTGTGTGTCAGCGACTTCAGCACCTGTCGAACGTATTTTTTCACATGGCGGAATTTTTATGAGGCCCACCAGGCACGTCTTGGTCAGAAAATTCTGAGCGAATTGATTTTTATAAAATACAAAAGGCATTTGGAATAATAGTTTGCATAAAGGACTTTTGAATACAAATTCGGATTTCTCTGCAGTTTGCATTTAAAATTAATTTGCTTTTCATTAAAATAGCGAATATTCCGACTTGAGAATTTTAGAAATCTTGACCTGATTGCGATTTTCTTGGTCTTCGTCTTGGTCTTGAGGTTCAAGGTCTTGGTCTTGGTCTTGGTCTCGAGGTTCAAAGTCTTGGTCTTGGTCTTGGTCTTGAGGTTCAAGGTCTTGGTCTTGGTCTTGAGGTTCAAGGTCTTGATCTTGGTCTTGGTCTTGAGGTTTAAGGTCTTGACAACAAGACTGCCCATATCACGCTAAAAACACCATCACCCTCACAGTTCGACCAATAAAGTTTAGACGGCAGTCTACATTCAGCTAAGCATTTATTTGATGAAGTTTCCGACTCTAACACAACGAATAACAGTCATCATTCTCGTTCAATCAATCAACTAATTTTCGTTTATTCGTCAAGCAATCTGGCAAAGAACGCAACTTGGTGCATGGTAAGCACTGGCGGTGATCCTGTTTGACAGGTGGGGGATCACTTTTGAACTGATCTGGTGAAGACAGAGTTTTAAAGTGATCTGCGCAAAAAGGAGGTCCAAACATTTTCTCGCACTCAGGCGCCAAAAAAATTGTTTGACTTTTTTGGGGTTTCTTCTAAACTTGGGGTCAAATGTATGGTGTGCCCTTCCCACTGTTAAAGGTGGGGGTCTTGCCCCAGATCGCCGCCCATGATGGTAAGCTAACTGTTAGGTGAGGTGGAAGTGAGAATAAGCTGTTTAACAATTGAGGCTAATATGGAAGTTTGCGATGTGAGGTGTCTATAAGGTTTGTTTGAATCAAAACATTTAGTAAAACAGGTCTACAGAAATACACACTTTCTTATCTCCCTTCTCTGCTTATACTTATTTATCCCTCCTGCTTTCTCCAAAGTATTATGACTTTGACCAAGGTTTCACTTGAAACGACCATAGATCCATTTCTTGTGCATTATGACTTGAAACGACCATAGATCCATTTCTTGTGCATTATGATAATACCGCTATAGAAGTCATTGGATTAAATTCGCTCACTGGATGTCTTTGATGGAACTGGAACCAGAATGGTATTCAGTTCTCGGGCATTTTCTGTTCCGTTCCATTTGTAAATTCCATGATGTCGTTTAGGTTAAGGAGAAAGTCCAATCTTTTCGGAAAACTTTGATGTTATCGGAATCAGAACTTCCCGCAGCCTGATTCAGATTTCATGGGCCTCATAGGTCTAAACTTAGGTATCAGAGAAGGAGAGCTGTCCATTGAACTTTCCTGAGAGGATACCTATCTAATTGAGAGTTGAATTGATACGTAGAGGATTCTATTATTTTGGGGTCTGCAAATGATCCTATTTAGTCTTGCATTGTAAATTATTTAAAACGTTTAAATGTGTCTTTCGAATGCTGAGTCGGTGTTTGCGATTCGTCTGAAGCTCCAGACCGGGTTTTGGAAAAGGGCGTAGCTTATGTGTCACGTGTACTTTACCTTGTAATCATTCTTTCTTGTATGAAAGGTTATGTTCTCCCGTCTCCATTCATACTTCCATTTTATTGTGGCTTTTACCTGAGGGTTTTCCATTAAACTGATTCGATGTGATATGTATTATAAGTACATGTACTTTTCCTGCGCGAGAAGTTGCCCAATTATTACACAAGCCTGTGAGATTTGCTCCATGGTTTATCCTTCATGTCGCAAAACCCTAGTTTGGACAAAGATATTATCTTTATAAGACTTATCGCTGTGGAGATATGAATGCTCACGTGATCCATGTCATATTTTATCGCACAATATCATACATGGACTTATCAAATTCCTCGTAGTAGGTAACTCTAAAGTGGACATCGAGATTTCAAATGCCTATGATAGTAGGTATGCATAACTGAGCTTTCGAACGTCACGGTGAGTCACTTCACGTGATCTGCATTTGGGAATGGGGTCGCGTGATCCGCATGACGTAATTACAAGAGGGTGTCAAATATGTTCTGGTAATTCCTGCAATCTAGAAATGTAGTGAAATTGGTAACGCCAGACTAGACTAAGCATTGTGTTTTATGGGCCCTTTATGGTTTCTGACTTGCCTAAGCGTTTCTGTTTCGTGTGGCCTATTTGTATTTCGTATTAGACTAAGCGTTGTCGTTAGCTATGCTTTTATACGTAATCTTAAGGATCTATAAGGTTTGTTGAGTGCATTAAGGCTTGCCCAGACTTGTTTGGTTTGCTATGCATTAGAGTACGGGGAGCTGGGGGTATTATAACTTGTCCAGGCCTGCTGTGAAACTTGTCTGAACTTGTCGGATCCCAGGCTATTGCAGGGGCTGTGCTAAGGTATAGGGCTTTTGAATATTTATGAGGTATCGATGTGTGTGCGCTTGTCATGAATATGCATAGTCGCCTATAATGCAAGCATTGCGTGCTGCGTGCCTGGTATATGGACTGCACGGGCATATAGACCGCAGAGGTAAAGGGCAGGAGAGGTAGACTACCGCACGGGTATATATACCGCAGAGGTACACTACCGCAGAGGTACACTACCGCAGGGGTATACCTCTGGTTTTCTATAATAAGGGGCCGCAACGCGCATTGAGTGTTTTCTTTCTGAGATCATTGTGTAGAAAAGACGTGATGTGGTAGTGGAGTTTTGTTGGTTTAGAAATGGCTTTTCTCTCTGAGATCGTTGTGTAGAAAAGACGTTATGTGGTAGTGGAGTTTTGTTGGTTTAGAAAGGGCTTTTCTTTCTGAGATCGTTGTGTGGTGAAGACGTTGGTGTAGAAAGAGCTTTTCTTTCTGAGATCGTTGGGTGGTGAAGACGTTGGTTACGTCTGGATAATTGAGGGTCTTTCACTGAGGATTTCTGGTCATTAAGGACGTTGGATTGTGAACGTTTACGGAATATTTCTGATCGCTTAAGACGTGAATTGCCTTATACTGTTGATTAACGGATAACTTTCTGGAATTGTGGAGTTATCAAATATCTTGTCTTGCAACTGAGTTGTGTTACAAGGTCAGTACAAGTAACAGTATTTTGGGTCTGCTGAAAGTAACGGTTGATTGGTTATTCTTTGGCGTGTGATTACAATTGTCTCTGCAATGGAGCTATATCAATATCCGTGATATCATTGACTGTGGAAGAAGTTATTGTCTGTGAAAGCGCCATATTGGATGTCTTATGTTGTCAATGAAGTACTGTGCAATTGGATTTGTGAAGTGTTGTTCGTCTGATTGGAAGAATTGCAATAGAAAATGATTAAGACCGTGTGGAGTTATTCTTCTTCAATTAACTTGGATTAACTGTCTTTCTGGCGAGGCTTTTCCACTGCCGAAGTCCTTCGACAAAAATCGGAGGCCGGATTACGCGGAATATATCCTTATTCAGAATTGCCCTCCTGGCGAAAACTCTCTTTCTCCGCCACTCGGCTAGCGATCCTGGTAAATTGCGTAGAAGAAGGGAGGAGGAAGAGAAGTGGAGAGTAGAAGAAAGAAAGAGGTCGTGGACAGAAGTATAAGTTCACTACAGTGGTACCAGAAGAAGTGAAGTGATAGGTTTGAACTATACGACGACCGGTGTAGGTGCTTCAAGACCAGTTTTCGCCACAGAAACAATTATTTTTTACAAGAATATCGTTCTCATAGAAACAATACTTTAAGAGAAAGAGTTGGTCCAATACATAACATAGCACAACTTTTTATTGCTCCCAAATCAAACGTCTGTGTGTTACAACATCAATTTAAAATAGGTCGGGATACAAAGAGAGGACCAGAAGGGACCGAGGTCCCTCTAATGTAGGACCATCTGTGCACCATGAAACGTGTCATAGAGGATAAATCACACATACGAAGTTAAGTATGTTACACCAGGAGACGTAGATAGAGACAGTAATTATACACTTAACCAGTTCTTTTTTCTGCCGGAACGCGTACGAACGGTGTTCGGGCACCTTTTTTTCAGCTACTAAATACTTATTTATTTCAATAATAAAAACAAAATTTAGTTGGTTTAATTTAATTTCAGTGTTGTGAACTGTTTTGAACTGTTGTGAACTGTTTTCAGTGTTTATTGAGACCCCTCCAAATCCCCTTTTTCTGGGGATTTTAGCCCTTTCATAATTGTTCAGTTCCGGAACCTAGAAAAAAGCACTGAACTTAACTAAGTAGGCGACGGAGCTGATATTAGATAAAGCATTGTTATCTACAGGGTGGGCCAGCATAAATGAACCGACTTTGCATGCATATAACTCCCCAATTTTTGTTAGTTATTTATACTTAATGCGTCAAATTAAAGATATTTTTAGTATTAGCTTTGATAAAGTCGAAATGGTACTAGTTTCAATTTTCATGAAATATTTTGGAACAGCCCTAGCTACGATATTTTTTGTCATTAGTGACGCAATATGGCGCCGTTGACAGACGATGATCGAGTTTTGAACCGAATTTTCCGAACTGATAAGGGATTTATGCGTTTCAAATGATTAAAGAGTTTCCTAACAGAGGATGGGATAAAAAAAACGTTTGAATCGCTTGATACGGAAAATTGATGAAACAGGAACTTCGCGTCGTAAACCACGCGAATCGGTACGCACGTCGCGCACACCCGCTAACATTGCTCGTGTGTCCGAGTTAATTTACAGTCCAGACGATGACCTGGGTACAAGCAGACTATCTCGTAATTAATAGTTAATTTTGCTGTGCAGTACAAATTTCGGGCTAAATGGTCTCATTTTTCTGTGCAGTTACTGTTAAAATTGTCAAGAATTTTTTTATTAGCTTGTAATTGCAAAAGCGATGATTTTTTACATCATGTAGGCTAAAACTACAATAACAAATGTGTTTGAATCTTAACCTTCGTAGGACGAACCCCTTTTACGATACACGGAGAACGGAATGGGGTGATTTTTTTACCACAAAAGAATGTGTAATATCTCAGCTCACAGGTAAGCTACGATGACAAATGAAGTATCAATTGAAGGGCTTGCCTCAATAACCAGGTATGTCGACATACCTGGTTTATGTGAAAAAGTATGCCAGCGTGCTTGGAATATTGTATTCTATATACCCTGCAAATTTGGTGCAAATCCGATAATTTTTTAATTGGCTTTTGGATAAACAAGTGTGTCGACATATGGTATTTAGCAGCCGGCAGCATTACTCCAGTGTAATAACCCGGTATGATAAAAAAAATTGTCGTTTTTTCTAATAATCTTTGTATTAAAACCGAGGCAGTAATCAGGTTATTTGACATACCCGGTTATTGACTGTTACATACTCTACAATTCACTGATTTTGCGTTATTTTTTCCTTACTGTAAAGTAGCTATGATGACTTACCTTTTCATTGCACGATTAATTTGTACTGTGTGCTAGTCACCATTTGGTGCAAGAATAAGGTATGTCGACTAACAGCAGGCGATGTTGGGTTATTGAGTGTCAATACCCAGGTATGAAGGAAAATGTCGTGAAAAAAACATTAAAGTTATCTTTTGCATTGCATTATGTAACAATTTCGTGAAAGACAATAACAACTCAGACGGTGTTTCAAACAGCTTGTCGATATCTCGTAAAATGGCTTAGATACTACAGTTTGAAGTGTCAAATCTTTGAAGCCATTTTCCCAAAACTAAAAAAATCCGACATACCTTGTTATTGCTGCAAGCCCTTCAATTGTAACATTTAAAAGGTCAAGGAATCGGTTTATCATAGGAGCAATAGTGTGGCAATACTACTTTCCAGAATGGCGGCCAATATAGCCGTCAAAAACAAAAAAATATTATCTCAGCACGTACCATTATCAAGGTCAGGAAATCGATTTATCCTAGTGGCAATAGTGTGCGAATACCATTGTCCAAGATGGCGGCAACTATGGCCGCCAAAACATAACAATATGTATGTCTCAGCTCATAGGTAAGCTACAATGACAAATGAAATGTCCATTGTAGCATTGCCAGGTCACGGAATCGAGTTATTGTAATGGCAATGGTGTGGGACTAATATTTTCCAAGATGGCGGCCAATATGGCCGCCAGACACAAAAATATTTATGTATCTGCTCATAGGTAAGCTACAATGACAAATGAAGTGTCAATTGTAGCATATTCAAGGTCAAGGAGTCGACGTATCGCAGTGACAATAGTGACCGAGTTGAATGATAATTCATATTTTCGTGTTTTGGCGGCCAATATGGCCGCCATCTTGGAGAGTAGTATTCCCACCCTAATGTCACTTCGGCTACGGTTAGTCGCACTACGCGGAAAACTTTATTTTCTCTACACCTGTGGCGGCCTGCTTGGCAGAGGTATGATTCGCCTCCACTAGCCGCTCGACTGGAGTCGACGTTGGCTATCTTCGCCTCGCCGTTATTCCCACGGAATTCTAAGACTGGTCCCACAGGGTCTCTGCCACCATCATCCGGTTTAACACACTCACCATCTGGATCATCATCGCTGCCTTCATCATCCGAATCGACTCAGTTACCATATGGATTGCCATCGCTGCCCTCTTCGCCGCTACCTCTGACTCAAAGCAGCCATGACGGATTGAGGCTTGGTTCACTAAATGCCCATTCCTTAGGAATCAAGTACATGGAAGTATCTAACTTAATCTCTCTACATTCATTGGACATCCTCATAATGACAGAGTCCTGGCATGCCACCGCCTCTGACGTCTCAGTGCTTCGATCTGCTCCGCCTGGATATTCGTCTATGGATGCTCCTTGTCCAGTCAGTCCCTCACAGGATCCGCTGGGACAAAATTATGGCGGCATCGTTGTTCACTTTCGTGATAATCTTCGCATCAAAAAGATCCCTGTTCCCTTTGAGGCGACCACCTTCGAACTACTCACTCTTTCGTGTGCTACATCTAGAGGACCTCTCACCATTCTCGCTCTTTACCGACCAGGTTCTACACCGCTCACGACTGCTTTCTTCTCTGAGCTCTCCTCCCTCCTCGAGGTCTTTCCACATTCAACTTTCAGCTACTTATTACAGGAGACCTCAATATTCATCTAGAGAACTCTTCCTCTCCCGACACGATTCGCTTCATGGATCTTCTATCGCAGTTTGGACTTGCCCAGCATGTCGTTGCACCAACTCATGTCCTTGGTGGTTGGCTGGATGTGGTTATCACGCGTGATGACTGCCCAATTTCTGACCTATCCGTCGAACTTCCGTCTATCTCTGATCATGGTCTCCTTCGCTTCACAGTGCCACTCCTCTGCACCCAGCCTACCTTCTCCCTCCGGATCTCTCGTGGTTGGAGGCACCTTGACCAGCAGGCCTTCCGTGCTGGCCTCCTTAGCAGCCCTCTCTGTGGTGACCTGTCGACTCTAGCTGATCACTCGACTGATGACCTCTTCACCCTCTATGACTCGACGATACAACCTCTCATCGATGCCCTCCTTCCGTTACGTCAACACCGAACCCGCGCCAGACCGCTACAGCCGTGGCTTGACCATCACTGCGCACACTACGACGGAACGTTAGACTTCTTGAGCGTAGATATCGCCGTACATATGACCCCTTTGACCGGATTATCTGGATTAACCACCTTCGGGATATGTACCGTGAGTTCCGGATAAAGGAGACTACATACTGGGAATCGTTAATTGATCGTGAAAAGGGAAATCCACGCCGGCTCTGGGCGACAATTGCTGACGTGCTCGGTCGTTCTACTGTTTCCTGCTCTTCGTCTCAGACTCCTTTCACGGCGGACGATTACCTAAAGTTTGTCCAGGCCAAGATCGATTCTACTCGAAAATCCACGGAAAATGCACCACCTCCTTCCTTCACTTCTACTACAGCTATCCTCTCGTCATGGAAACCTCTTGAGCCATCTGCAATCCGTCAGCTGATACTGGATTCTTCCTCGAAGTCGTGTGAACTAGACCTGCTTACTCCATTTCTAGCTAAGGACTTTGTAGTTGAATTGACTCCATTTTTGGCATTACTTTGTAATTCTTATCTAGCTCGAGGTTGTGTCCCGGAACTGCACAAAAGGGCTGTGGTTTCCCTTCCATTAAGCGCCAAGGCCTTGATCCTAACTGTCTTTCAAACTATCGTCCTTTCTGAAACCTCTCTGTCCTTTCAAAGCTTCTGGAAAAATGTGTCTCTTGTCAACTGATCTATTACCTTGACTCTATAACTCTCTTATGCCTACTCTTCAGTCTGGGTGCAAAAAATTCTACTCGACAGAATCGCTTATACTGCGCCTTCTAGCTGAAGTATTTCAAGCCTTTGATCGTGGCCAGGTCACTTTACTTGCTCTTTATGACATCAGTGCTGCCTTTGATACTGTAGACCATGCCATCCTCTGAGACCGACTATCTAAATCTTTTGGCATTGCTGACTCTGCTCTTCTTTTGTTTCGCCCATTCCTTACTGATCGTTCTGTTTATGTTGTTTTTGGACCTACCCGGTCTCCTTGGACCCACATCCCGTATGGACTACCTCAGGGCTCTGTCCTCGCTCCCCTTCTGTTCATTTTGTATACCTCGGATCTAGCTGGGGTTCTTGGTCCAATGGGTGTTTCGTCTCACCAATACGCTGATGACACACAGGCTTACCTCCATGGTCCAGGTAACTCAGCTGCTCTTATGGTTGAACGCATCCTGGAGGCTTCCTCTGCTCTTGATCTCTGGTTGTCCTCAAATCGCCTCCGTCTTAACTACGATAAGATCAAGTACATTTTGCTCGGTAATCGTGTCCAGCTTGCCAGGATTGATGCTGACTCTATGCGCCTCAGGTTTCCAATGTGTACTTCTCCTCCTCTGTCCGTGATCTTGGATTTGTCCTAGATCCTACTCTTTCTCTATCTGATCATGTCGATAGTGTCTCTCGCTCGTCTTTTTACTCTTTACGACAACTTGGTGCCATTCGCCAGTCTCTTCCGCTGTATGCGATTGAAACCTTGGTTCATGCTCTGATCTGCACTAGGATTGAGTACGGAAACCCTGTCTATATTGGCTTGTCCTCCACTAATACATCTAAACTTCAGTCCATCCTAAATGCTGCTGCTCGCCTCATAGGGGGCATCATGAAATTTGCCCATATCCCGTCCTACATCCGGAACTCCCTTCACTGGCTTCCCATTCACCAACGCATCCAATTTAAGGCACTTTCCCACATGCGTAACTGTCTTGTTGGCTCAGCTCCGCTGTATCTCAGGGCTTACTGCACCCCAGTTTCCAGTTTGTCTGGTCGGGCCTCTCTTCGGTCATCTGCCCGTGGCCACTTGGTAGTTCCTTGGATGCGCACTACTACTGCCCAGTCCCGTAGTTTTGCGGTTGTGGGCCCTTCCAGCTGGAACAGCCTCCCTCAAGGATTTAGGCTTGTCCTCCTCTCTCTCTCTCTCTCTCTCTCTCTCTCTCTCTCTCTCTCTCTCTCTCTCTCTCTCCTGCCCACTTTCGTAAGCGCCTGGAAACATTTCTCTTTGTCAGTGAAGACACTGACCCGGGTCTAGAGCGCCTCTGATTATGAGTGGCGCTATATAAATTCTCGATTACAATTACAATTACAATTACGATAAATGAATTCCTTGACCTTGGAAATTTATGTTACAATTGACACTTTGACAAACAAGACGCCAAAGGAAATTTCAATATATCTCTCCGTGTTATAGTCACGCGTTAAAAAACGCTCAGGTGACTAAATTTCCTTCAGGTTGAAGCATAATGGTTAAACTCCACCACTGCCCTACTTGGGAGGGTTCACTTCAAAACTAGATAAATGAGGAGGTGAAGCTATTCATTTTTGTCATGACACAACGTCCTTAAACAGAAACGCCTCATTGCTTAACACAGTAAAGTTCTTATGGGTCTATTTTGATGGTGTCTTGCCTATTCAAATGCATAAGGTGAGTTATGAATTTCTCGCGATTAATATTGATTTTAAAAGATACTGGCCAAAGAGTCGAGGTCATACGCCATAGCTGTAAAGGAAACCTAAATTCAACAACAACAAGACAGTTAAATATCTACTCCACTCTATTCCACAGATTGGGAATCGTCCTTTGAGTTTTTAACCTGGTAATCTCCGATCATCGAAATCTTTAATCCTTCCTCCACGTATTTGCCAAAGTATATCCCCAGAGAGACGTTTTGTTTTGGAATTACTCGGCGCCAGATCCGCATAGGTTACAATTGATACACACTGTTATCGTCGCAACCAGGATGTGCATGTCGTTCTGGCCTATACGTGCTGGAGACGCTTGCAAGCCGGAGATAATTAATTAAGAAGCATATCTAAAAGCCTACATAAGAAACCACCCCCACCCCGTCACTGTAAAGGCCGTTTCATCATCATCATCATCATCATCATCATCATCATCATCATCATCATCATCATCATCATCATCATCATCATCACCAACATAAGTTCCTGAAGAAGGTCATTTGGAGACGATAACTACGAATCCTGGCACTCCATAGTCTTCGATCATTTGTCATGTCTAGTGGTCCTCTTGGCGTTAGTCCAAGTGATATACGTCCTCATTTATACTGTCTATCCAGTTTAGTCTTGGCCTGCCTTTGTTTCTCTTTCCTTGGAATCTTGCATGTAATGCATTGCCTAGAATCCGGCCGTTTAGCTTAGGAAAAGGCCGTTTGGTAGATCAACAGTTACTATTATGCATGTTGGTCTCCCAATAGAATATGGTAAATACAGTCAAAGAACCAAATCAATCAGTTCCAGTTTTACTAGAAAACTTCGTATTAAGTATTATTATCCAGCTCAAGAGATATTATGACTTCGCAATTGAAAATGGAAGCCTTTCGTAATATTATAATTCTGAATGAAGGTCACATGACGTGCAAAATGGCAACCATCTCTTTCACTGTTATTTATACTTAACTGGTTTATATCGACACTGTTGTGCGGTTGACACTTGTGACTAAGGAAGACACCTGGCTACATACAGTCTAGTAGACGATTTTTAATCATTGATTTATAGTTAGCGATGAAGATTTTCAAGTATGACAATTTTCTTTAAGCTCAAAGTGTTGACGAAGCTAGGACATCATAGGATCCTATGACTTCGCAAACTCGATTTCAAACACAGACAAATCTTGCGCAAGTTGCACAGAAGTGAAGAAAGTTAACTAGCCATCCACAAATTCATCAGATAATTTTTTAAGATATAAGATCGTCCTACCTTACTTTGATGAGTCTGAAAGAGTAAATTCAGTTCTGTCTGAGGTTTCTACAACGATGAAGTAGAGCATGAGCTTGGGTTTTTCTGACTATGGTCATAAAATTAGAGGTTATTAGATTAGAAAGCCCTTCAGTATGGTTTGCGTTGTTATATATCTCATCGGATTTGATCGTATCGCATTGCGATGCGCTCTTTTATTATTATTATTATTTTTTTTTACCCGAGGTATATATGTTCCCTCAGGTGCAAGATACTAATTAGTGATGTTGACTCTGGAGTGGCCGTCCTGGTCAAGAATCGGGAGAACAAAAGTGCTGTGGAAGGCGACTGCGTTGAAACGTTGAATTACAACGGAAAGGCGCTGGAACAGATAGCTGGTTTCCCTTGGGTCTCCCGAGATTTGGCTCAGAAGACGTCCAAGGTCGGAGAGGAACGCCTGTCCCACGGCGTTAGTTGGTCCCAAGGTTTCAAAAGCCAATGGAACAAAATGATAGAAATGCATCAAACCGGTGTACTTAGCGTTTTTCCTGGACTCATAAAGTTCCGCTGCACCTCCCGCCCGAGTGGAGGTTGTGGGCAGATAAGAAGGGGCTACTGTGTCTGCCACAGTGACGTCCCAGGTCAAACGACCCGAGCGCCATGGAATTAAAGTAAGGCCATCTGGTCGTTTACCGTCCGACCTGGAAAGGCCTGGGGGTTCCTTAACTGCCGGAATGCCCGCCTGAACGAGGCATCTGCAGATAAGGTCATTCAAGACCGCATGTCGGGCGTGTCGGCCCGGGCCGAGACGGCATGACAGGCCATGCGAACCATCGGCGGTCACCAGAGTGCCGCACGGGCAGTCATGTAGATGGCATATGGCCGTGCCAAGGCGAAGGCCGACAGCTATTCGGACTGCCTCGTCATCCAGTCTGAGGCCGCACGTGCTGATGGGCAAAGCAAACAGCCAGTCACCCGCATGTGGTGCGAAGACTGTTCTAAGTCGTGCTTGATGGTAGGCGCTGGTGTGAAACTGAGCAAGCTCGGTTACTGTCCTCTGAATAACAGGTCTGTCCCAAAATGACTGTCTGTGAGATAGCTCCCCGTCCGGATATGATATAGAGTAACTGGAGCACCAATCCTCGACCGAGGTGACAAACTGTGTGTCTGTGTCAACGATTAAGTTACTGAGCATGGAGGATTGGATGGCGAGGGTACTTGCAGCGGAAGCCAAAAAGGCGGGTAGCGCAAGCGAAGAAACCCTACGGATACCCAGGCCTCCAGCTTTAACAGGGAGGGAGGCCTGCAACCACTGATCATCCGACAGAGGAATATTCAAGATTGAGCAAAGACGTCTCTCAACAGAGAGTCGTATTTTTCGAGAAGAGGATGTCCCGAGCAAGGGCCGCAGCGCAGCGTGTGCATCAATTTAGGAGCGCTGAGCGAGCACCTAAGTAGGATAAGAGCATCCTGTTTAGTGATGCTCATCAGTCTGGATAAGGCCATGGATAGTTCAGAGCAACGGGATACAAGACATGCCGAGAGGGCCTCCGAGGTGTAGAGCGGGGCGCCCAGAAGGGTGGCACTTTCTGGCTTAGTGACTGAAAAGCGACGGAGCGGTTCAAGGGAGACTGGGTCATCAGAGCGTGATATAACCTCGCATTTTGCATGATTCAAATATAACCCTAGTTCTCTGCATTCACGCTCGATGGTTTCAACGTCGGCAGCCACCCCCGCTGCCCCTCCCCCAAAGTGAGATCATCAAGGTATCCCAGTGCCAGAGGGGATTGCAGGTTAAGTAGAATCGCCTGTAGGGGAAGACAAAATAGGAGCGGGCCGAGGGGTCGCCCTGCTGCGGTCCCACCTCTGACCGGATGGAGAACCGACCAAACTTAAGGTCAGAGGTTTCCGCGTAAGCTAAATTACAGTATGGCAGAAGTTCAGGTAAAGTGTCTAAAACCGAAGAAAGCATGCGGTCTCTGTACAAACTGTTAAAAGCATTGGAGAAATCTAGTTTCACAAGTATTGAGTCTTCCTGCATACTGCTTAGGAAGCGCCTAACGATAATATTATTATTATTATTACTACAACTACTACTAGCCTACTACAACTACTACTACTACAACAACTACTACTACGACTACTGCAACTACTAAATAACAACTTCCATAGAGCCGGTGTGTAATTCACAAGGTATCAGTCGGTGGCTTAAACCAAGCTGCAATCAGGTCATCCTGAAAAGATCAGCCTTCCACCACAGATACAGCCTGTGGCTGAAAATCAATTGGAAAAGGCAAGTATTAAAATAAATAAAGGACAGATATAGGGCCTACACATTAGGGTGGAGTGAAAAAATGATTTTTAAATAAATGAATTCCAACAGTGGGCAAAAGATACAACTTAGGTAGATTAAGAAACACACCAAATATTTTAAATTTCAAATGACATCTTCTTCCTTCTACCGTCGATGCAATATTTCAACGTGATTAACCTAATATTACAATGGATGTCATCCAATCTCCTCTGCCTTAACCTTTCCAAAACAGAATTCATAATCCTAGGCCTTCCTGAGCATATCAAGAAAAGCCCTAACCCTTCCATACACCAATCGACTAACTCACCGCTTCTTAACTTTCACATCGGATCCCCCCGTCCATTACTTGTGATGCACAACTCTCCTTCTCTAACCACATCTCCAACCTTTCGCTCCTGCTTCAGGCACATTTGTGACCTTCGTCGCATCCGGCATAAATCGACCTTAAAACTTCCTCTACCATTGTTACCTCTATTGTTGATTGATTACAGCAATTCCCTCTTCCTCAACCTTGAATCCACTCAAATCAAGCGTCTGCAACTTATCCAAAAGTCACTAGCCAGGGCTGTCACGAGAATGCCCAAACATCATCATACCACTCTCATCCTCAAATCACTACATTGGCTAAAAATCCCAGAGTGAATCCACTTCAAAGTCATATCACTAACCTATAACTCCCTACAGTATATCCAGCCCAAGTACCTCCGTGGTCTCTTCACCATCCAGGCAACCCGCTCCACCCGATCCTCCTATTTCAATCTTTCTCGATATCCGGTCACTACTCATCTCAAGTTCTCCAACCCAGCCATATCCAAAAGAGCACCACGCCTCTGGAACGATCTCCCCCTTGAATTCCGCAGATTCTGGGTTCCTCCATCATCATTGGGGGGCCCGATAGCGCATTGGATAACATCTGGCGTAGAGTGCGAGAGGTACAGTTATCGAGTCCCATAGGCGGACATGCTTTGTAGGCTGCAACTTGCGCCGTGTATTGCAGGCTGTCTGTTCTGTTAGTAGTTAAGGTTTATCGCATAACATGTACAATTGTACATGTACAGCGCAGTGCGTTTGCAGGCGCTTAATTAAAGAATAAATATTATTCCAACCCGTCCTCCATCCTTATCCTCATGTTCCTCTATCTATCTCCGGGCTTTCCATTCCAAACTGAAGTCTCACTTTTTCAAGTAGGGCCTACTCCTACCCTGACTCATTTGATCCTCTGCCTTCCAATTCTCCTCGCCCTAAATAACACCCGCCTTCACAGCTGCTCTGCCTCCTCTCTTGGTCTGCCGCCCCCCAGAAACCAGACTCGGACCTCTTGGATGACTCTCCAGAAAACCCCCTCAACACTCACAGTCGTATGCTGGCGCATCCTTCTTGAACAGAGATTTTGGTACTTCTTTCGTTATCTCCTCATTTTCTTCCTTTCAGCAATGTCGCTGCATTCATTAGGCGTTACAATCATAGGCGTGATTTGTCGGGGGAACAGGTGTAACCGTACCCCATCCCACTCTTTGGGCTGGGGTACCGTACCCCCCACTTTATGAACAATGCCAATCAATATTTTATTATTTTGCCTTCCCATAGATCGCAGTCAACGCCCTGCTTCCTGTATGTAAGAAATTGGTACCTCCCCCCACTTTTTACACCAAAGTTACACCCCTGGTTACAATTATATAATCCTGTAGCACACCAGAGGCGATTTCCGCTACTGATTTGAATGTGTATTTCATGTATTGTAACCGTTCGAAGACAGTCAGTTGAAGAAAAAAAAATTGCACCACATTGACGTTATTCAAAGAATTTTATATGGTAAATATTTTACCGCCGGTAGAGGGCAGAGGACGCAAAGCAAAATCCGCAATATTTTGAGGACTATTTACACTCAAATGCAAGCAATTTTTCCATCGCTATTGGAAAACGTTTGCTTTAAAAAAAACATTTGGCCATTTTCACTTAACCCTACAGCACAATCATGCCACCCGCATGTCGGTCGCTGATCGACAGCTGCGACCTTATGACGTTGGAGTTCATTGGCGTTAAGTTTGCGTTCCGGACTTGTTCGTCGGTTTTGCCAAGAATTTTTTACGTTTAGAACTTAAGGTATTTTGCCTTATACGTTTTTAAACTTAATTTTGACCTAATGGTGTTGATTCGGACTGTAAATGTCAGTCCCCTTGACGTTTGGCTTTTCTCTCCACAAATGTCAAAAATTTCCTTGTTCCACGAAAGCTCATCTAATAACTGAATGCGGTCTCGTTTAAACTTTATGGAAGCCATTTTGTGCAAATGTTTATCTAGTCGCTTATAGGCATCGACTGATGAACGTTATTGCGCTAAATAACTGAAAGAAACGAAAGCTGCTCTAGCGAGCCTAGAGTTAATCGTCATAACTTGTATCCGGGTACGACTACCCGCATGATGATCAATGCGTCTGTTTCTTTATTGCGGAAATTTACGAGCTGAAAATACTGGTAGGCCTATCATTTAGATAGGCTACTGCTGAGGTAGATGGAAATCCTAATGAAATAAGAAATATTGCATAAAACCAGTAAGAAAAAGTCTTACGCTTTCAAGTATAGGCAAAGCATAGTTTTGCATTGACAAATACCGAATCTGTTTAACCTTGGCACCGCGATAATGTGTTGCGTCAACAGGGAAATATATTTTAACTCTGATGTTCTGGCTTTTCCACAACTTTCAATTTACGTCTATTTATAGGCCTAGGCCTGCTCCGATTTAAAAATAGAGCTAATAGCGGTAAATCAGTCAAGAAAATATTTTCCACCGCTCGAAAGTTATGGTAATTAACAATAATTAGTCAAATGCTTTTAATCGCTGAATTGGTTTGATGTGTCTCTCTCTTAAAGTGGCGCTATATAAATTTGCAAATACTTTTAATACAATTAATTTACCGGAGGTCTGGGAGTAGAGCTTCACCTGTGGCTGCCAGGTTTACTGTGCTCTGTGTATTGCCCATAATTTACATAATTATGTTCTAAATGAAGATGAATTGATTTGTTTGCTAGGAGAATGTGGCTTGATATCATTTTACAAAACGATCTGCAGAGACTTTGGTATTCGGTGCGATGCAGCTGATTTTTACTGTGCTACGTATTTATACAATATTGCTGTAAATATCCAGAAGTATTTCATTTATGTGAACGAAATCTTGCAGAACGATTTGAATGAACTTGCATTTACAAATGTAATGGTGATACATCGCTTGACTCATATTTCGACTGAGACGACCATTGTTTCTTCTTTTCACGTAAGCTTACTGCTTTGCTCTTTCTCGTGTCTAAGCCAAGATTTGTCGAAAAGAGAATACAAAGCTAGGACGACGTTTTTGCATGAGAGACTTTCTTTGAGAAGAACTTACCTTCTATACTTATTTAGCATGGTTAAGCTGCGGGTTAGCTTTATTTTCTTTGGAAGAAATATTCTGGCAAGATATTAGAAAGTGAAATGTCTGATTGATCATAATTATTTAATGTCAGAAATTACGTTCTAATGTAAGAAATTGAAAAGTTTTTTTCATTTGAATACAACGTGATTTGTTTTCTTTAACAGAAACTTTGACCAGGCTGGTATTTGGTAGGACACTGTACAGGCATTTGTTTCAGCAAAATAGAATCGTTACTATCAGAGCAAATATTAAGCTTCATTTCTTTTATCTACTTTAGGTTTTTTATAAACTGGTAACGTTCATTAAATGTTACACCACTATATCTACGGAAAATTCTCTCCTAATTGGCTGATTTATAAATTTCGAAGACTTTCCAAATACCCTATCGAAATTGTAATTGTAAGCTACAAATTTCTAAAGCTCTACTCTTAAGCTTAGCGCAGGACCCCAGCCTAGTCACGAACACTCAGTCGTGTCAGAAATGTTGTCCATATATGTCAAAGGAAGATCCCAGTCTGGTTGCCAGAGAGACCAGCGAGAGGAGGCGATAGAGCTGCTAAGGTGGATTTCGTTTCAGACGAGAAAGATTGGAAGTCGGAGGAATGGATGAATTAACGTATGAATGATTGAAGGTGTGGGACGCCAATTTGGAGTAGAAAGCCTGTGTGGTGGTAAACATAGTAGCTTAAGGCAGATAACAGTAGGTGACTGGCTATGTTGGTGGGAAACTGAGAAAATGCAGAAATCAGTGGGAAGATGGCTCGATTCAGAGGAAGATCGTTCACAGAGTTTTTTTAAATTATTGAATTAAAAAGACATGTATAAATTCGCCAAACTGTAGAAAACTCTAAACCAAATTGAGTTGTTTATGTCTCCCTCTGGTATTTTTATAAAGTCGCGCAAAGTCAGGCAAGTATTTACTTGCATGAAATGTATTGTATTGTATTTATTAGGCGCATCTCGCGGTATAGACCATTCAGATGCACTGAATGGACTATACCGTCTCTCTGGCAACCAGAGTAGAATCTTCATATGACATGACTCATGACAATTAGGTTATTTGTGCTCAACAATAATTTGTCGTATTATTATGTTAACTGAATCAATTTGTAAAGGAGCAATCACTGTGTTTCGTTCTTGAATTTTTCACGTGCTGTCATTGTATTAAAAACTCACAAACTTGTCACTTACCTTCTTCCTTCATATCGGAGGCTTCTTTGCTGATTTTTTCTACTAAAAATATATTCGGTCGAATTGTGAGTGAGAAAGGTGATTGCTGGCACTGGACATAGGTGATAATTTAAATTGTGGTCTTCCTGCTGCTACTGCTGCTGCTGCTAGCGATGATGAAAATGAATATCATGATGAGTTTTAGGATGGAGGTTTATATTTTTTTTACTTGAGATGACGAAATTTTCTGGAAAAGTCGAAGGAAGAAATGGCATCCTGGTTGAGCAAATGTCAGTTGCTTCCAAATTCGTTTTCCTGTGTCTCCAATCACATGCAGGACTTAATCGCATCAGCGGACCTGCACCAAAAGACTATTTGGTTTTGTGTGGCAGCGCTGCCGAGTTCTATATCCGACCGCTGAATACATTCATCGGTGACACTGATTATTTATCACCCGGGGATGATGAGCTGGCCTTCAGTGGCTGATTATCATGATGACTTTGTAGAATTGAAATGTTTTAAAAAATCTAGGATGACGGAATATGTGGGTAAATCCAATGAGGAATTGGCATCTGCGTTTATCGTTAGCACATGTCAATTGCTTCCAAAGTCGGTTTCAGTTGTCACGGATCACATGCGAGACCTAATCGCGTCATCGAGCCCTACACTGAAACATTACTCAATTTTATGTGGCAGCGCTGCGGAGTTCTATATCCGACCGCTGAATAAATGCATTAAAGACACTGATTTTCTAATCACCGAAGCTGACGAGCTTGCCTTCAGTGGCGACTTTCCAGTGTTGCCAAGTGATTTGAGTGGATTACCAGATAGGATAAAGTGCTACAAGATTGAATCATACGAGAGGTATCCAGGTTTTGTTCGATTACGAGTTTTAGGGGAAAAGAACTACAATTGGAAATATAAAAAGTACGAATTTAACCATGCAGATCTTACAAATGGTTACAAGGTGCTAAATATGGCTACCGCTGCAATTGAGTATTCGACTCTTACTCTCGCTAGAGATGCCATGCCAAATAGTGTTACTGGTCCAGCTATTAAAAGCCAAAAAGATGCATTTTATTATCTCGGAAGTGATACCGTCAAATGCTTGTGGTGCCCTCAATGGCCTAAAGAAGCGCAAGTGTGGCTTAAGCGACCTAGGAATAATGGTTGACCGACCATTGATACACGAACCGAGGTTATAGAAAATGGAAGTCATGTTGTCTACGTTCAGCATCGCTCTTGCAGAGACGATAAACAACAGTGGAGATTTTCATTTTCAGTCGCAGAAGTAATCTTACTTCAAAGTTTTACTAAAATTCAGCAGATTGTCTATCATTTGCTGAGATTCTTCGCCAAGAGAGAATTAATACAAAAGAATTGTCCAAAGGAGGACGAAGTTCTCTGTAGGCCTACGTATCATTTAAAGACACTGATGTTATGGACTTGTGAAGAGATGCCACCTCAATGGTGGAATTCAGCTTCTGTAATTTCGATCTGCTGTAAATTGCTACAAAAGCTGTCACAATTACTCAATAAGAGATACTGTCCGAACTATTTTATTCCCGAAGCAAACTTATTTCAGAAACCGTCGAGTTCCACTATGCTTGTGAAGATTGAAAATCGACTTAATGAATTTAGCAATTCTGGAATACTTTGTAATTGGTTTGTGGAAAATTACATACTCTCATTCATTCATACAAATTTCGAAGTTGAAACGATAACGGCTTATATGGGTTTTATAGATTGCATGCTGCCTCTCTTGGAATATTGGAAAGTGAATGCATCGGAATCATTGGATTTATTATTTTCTTTCACAATCGCATATTCCTATAAGGACAGTCGTCATGTAATAAAACGCGGGTTAAGTTCAGGACTGCGCTATACCTTCAAATTTGGACTTAATTCAAGATGTATTGAATCGAAGGTAGGTCTTCCAACAATAGAGAATGACTTGTGTTTCACGCACTATGACATGCTACTGAATATTTTGCATGCGGCATATGGTTTAGATTTTGGAGAGATTTCAAGGGATAGCAGTCTATTTGTTGAATTTGTCCATGCAATTTCGATACAAACAAAAAGTGTAAGATCTAACTATCACAACTTTCCGAAAACATACGCTGCACAAAATATTCGGTTTCAATTCCTACGTGCTCAGGATCTCATGCAAAACTTAACTGGATCAAGTTGCCGTTCAGAATTTCAACTGTTGTCTCTCATGTCAAAACAGTTTCTTAGAAAAGCTTTACAATGCAACGATTATAAATCGAACGGCATTATATCTGCAACTTTAGCCTATCTGGCTGCTCTCCATTTTGCCACATCAGAATACCAACAAGCAATACAATTATGCACGGCAGTTCCCGATGATCAGACTTCTCAAAGGGATAAAGAAACATTGAATGCAGGTTGTTTGTTGTTTATTGCCGATATTGCAAGAATTGTTGGATTGTGTGTGCTTCATAAGAAGATTACTGACAATAATCTTCACTACGTTTGCAGGCGGCTTTATCTTGATCTGCGTCTTTCACCAGAAGTGTTTGCTCATTACTTAACTGTATTATCTGCCGAAAGAATATCCAAACATTTAGATTTGCATCATGAATTACCAGATTCAGCATTTCCTAAGGACGAATATTTCAAGGCTTTATTAAAACAGAGGACATATTTAGTGATAGATATTGGGGCTTCAAGTTTGAATCACGTGATAGTTAAAGAAAGAGTTATTGATGCTTTAATGGGAATTGCATTAGAAAATATGACATCTTTCTACAATACGATTCGCAAAGACTTTGGTATCCATTGCAACACAATTGACTGTTATCGTGCTTTGTACCTTTTCAAGTGTGGTCAATATGATGAAGTGTTGCATTTCTGTGGGCGAATTCTTCATGAGTCTGATCTGCAGAGCGATCTCAAGGAATTTTCATTTGTGAATGTTTTGCTGATGCCGCCTCTTGACTCATTTTTTGATGGAGACGTACAATCTTTGCTTGGATTCCACACAATCTTCTATTATTTATCAACTCTCAATAACGATATGTGGAAATGTAAATTAACTGACGAGTCAACGATTGCACACTGGTTTGGTCACAATGTAGACTATAATGGGTGTTTAATCCCGGCTTCTCTTCAGTCGTTGCTTGGATTTCACACACTGTTTTATTATTTGTCGAAGTCTGATTTAACTGCAAATTCAACGTTTGAAGACTGGTTTGCCAACTATGTGTACTTTTATAGGGATGAACTCTCATGTCTTCTTCAATGTCAGTACTCCATTAAAAGTCACTATTTTCTTGGAAGACATTTTCTTGCAAGATATTTGAAACTGAGATGTTACATCGACTGTAATCTTCAGTATTCAGAAGCATTGACTGAATTTGCTGCCGTTAAAACTAATCTTCCCTTTGAACACATCATTCGCAGGTTTATTGTACAAAGGCTTCGTGTCATTAAAAAGAATTAAAGAGTTTCATCCTATCAGTGACCTAATTTTCTTTTCATATGGATTTGCTTTCCGCTATATGTTATTTGGAAGAATGAAACGCACTTCCAAGGTATTGTCGCTTGACTTGGTAATCGATCGTTGTCGACGGAGAGACAATCTTGTCTAGAAGGTTTTCGCCGTTATAGTGTCGAGACTTTGAAGTGGAATTGTAGTCATCATTATTCTTAAGTGACTTTTTAACAAAGACCCAGCAGGAGAGATCTCTTGTTTCTGGTGGCAGTTAGGCTCACAAATAACATTAGATTTTCCACCTGGCTCATCCAAGGGACGAAGACTGCTGCTTTTGTGCAATGTGGTTTCGATTCGCTCTTTGGATATCCTTAATGCAAAATACGTGATGTCGTTTATGTCCAATAAGGAATATAGAGCAACTCTATCGCAATGCTAGCAATATCAATATACTTGCAAGCTGAATCAAAACTGCAATTGACAAGTTTAGTTCCATACCAGTAGACGTCTGTGAACTGCATGCTTTGAGAAAGAGCGACAGGTTGTTAATCGAATGCATTCTTAGTTTTTATACTATGATAACAAGAATTACACTGCTATGCATTTTAAAAGAAAGAATCAGATGTCTGATTTATTTTTACTGATTTTATACAATTCTGGCATCCTGATTTCAAATATGTTGATGAAATTTGGCCATCACGTCACAATTTCGTACAAATCAAATTATAAGTTTATTGAATTTTTACATTATTGAGAAATTATTTTCTCTTTGATACACTGCAGAAAAAAATTATAAGAAAGGTTTATAAAAGTCCCGATGTCAAAATCTTAGAAACAGATGACAGTGCCCAGATGTTTACAATAATTTTATACAAAATATATGGCAAAATCTTGTATAGAATGAAACTGAGACATAAACCGTCTTAGGGACAGAAACGTGTTTTCTTAGATTTTCTTGCGTGTTCTTCCTCTGACGAACAATCTCTGTTCATCATCCAGAAATAGTCCATCAAATCAAAGGGGGTTTCCAGAGAGTAGTCCAAAAGTGGTCCAAGTCCGATTCCAGGGTACCAGATCAGGAGAGGCAGAGTAGCTGTCAAGGCGGGTGTCGTTTACGGCGAGAAGAATTGGAAGGCGGAGGATCAGATGAGTCAGGGTTGGAGTATTTGAAAAGGTGAGACTTCAGTTCTGAGTGAAAGTCCGGGGGTGATAGATAGAGGAACAAGAGGAGGAGGATGAAGGACGGGTAGCAATGATGATGGAGGCACTGAGAAAGTGCGGAATTCAGGAGGGAGATCATTCCAGAGGCGTGGTGCTGTGATGGAAATGGCTCGGTTGGAGAACTTGAGGTGAGTAGTGACTGGGGGTCGAGAAAGACTGAGATAGGACGATGATCGGGTCTGAATGGTGAAGAGATCACGAAGTTACTTGGGCTGGGAATATTGTAGGGAGTTGTAGGATAGTGATAGAACTTTCTAGTGGATTCGCTCTGTGATTTTTAACTAATGGAGTGATTTGAGGATGGGAGTGATATGATGATGTTTGGGCGTTCTAGTGACAGCTCTGGCTAGTGAGTTTTGGATAAGCTGTAGATGCTTGATTTGAGTGGATTCGAGGTTGAGAAAAAGAGAATTGCAGTAATCAAGCTTTGAATGAACAATGGAGGTAGCAATGGTGGAGGCAGTTTTAAGGTCGAGCATGGGTCGTATGCGTCGGAGGTCACGAATGTGCATGAAGCAGGAGCGCGAGAGGTTGGAGATGTGGTTAGAGAAGGAGAGGTGTGGATAAAAAATAACACCAAGCTTGCGAACAGGGGAGTCAGCGGTGAAGGTGAGAGACGATGAGTTAGTCGAAAGGTTTATGGAAGGATCAGGGATTTTCTTGATTTGATCAGGAAGGCCTAGGATGATGAATTCAGTTTTGGAAGGGTTAAGGCAGAGGAGATTGGATGACATCCACTTTTAAATAAGGTTAACCACGTTGAGTAGTTGTGTGGTGGCGGTGGAAAAAGAGTCTGGGAAGAAGGATATGAAGAGTTGGGTGTCATCTGCATAGAGATGGTGGTCGACAGAGGAGGATTTTATGAGATGGCTTAAGGGTGTGGTATAAAGGATGAAAAGTAGTGGATCCAGGACGGAGCCTTGAGGGACACCACAGGAAAGAGGAAGGGGTTGTGAGCAGTGGCTGGAGGCTTTAACAGAGAAGGATCGGGAAGACAAGTAGGACTGGAACCAGAGTGGAGCAGTATCAGAGACGCTAAACCAAGAAGATAGTCGTTGAAGAAGAAGGCTGTGATCAATGGTGTCAAATGCGGCAGAGATGTCGAGAAAACCCTACGTGATACAGAAAAACGGATATCATTTTTGAAATCAGCAGACTAAAATCTTTTAGAAAAACATGTTTTTGGCAGAACATCAAAAATCATGCATAGCAGTGTTATATATCTTATTCGAGTAAATGCTCCTTTAACTCGACCACTTATGGACATTTCTCTGTACAATTATACAAAGTCTTGTATAATAAGCAACCAAGTAACCTCCAATTTCACTTGTTTACCTGCTGTAGCATGATTTCTGTTTTCCCTGATCTCTCGATTTTCGACCACACCGCTCTACCGATTTAAATTTCCGAACTACAATTTAACTTGAAAGCGACCATCGACTGATGTCTCGTGAATTGCGTTGATGGCGCTACAGAAGTCACTCTACGAGATTAGATTAAATTATTTAACGAACTAATATTATATTCATCAATTTCCACTTGGCTACCGACCATAGTCTGACTTCTGGTTTAGCTGGATATTAATTTTCGACTGGACTTCTCCAACTTAATACTTTTTGTGACACACTTTCATTTCAGGCGAACATCGAATGAAGTTGTGTGCATAACTATAATCATTAACTGGATCAGATAATGTTTCATAGAGCAAAGTAGAGTGCATTTATGGTTGTCATCGATGTCACGAAATTCTAACAGCGTGAATCATTTAGAAAAGAGTCAAACTACGCATTTTGCACGATATAGATGACATATCAGTCATTGGGTTTCACTGATTCATCAGTTTCATTCGAAGTGATCAATATTTTTAAATAGCATAAGTGATCGTCGAAAGAAGTGTTGTTATTGCGACAACGATAATGTATCAATGCTAGCAATATACACGGATCAGGACTTGGACCAATCCACTTTTTGACCACCATTTCTGGACTAAAATTGCTTCATGCAGGGAACCGATTATTCGAATACGCAGATGATTGCTATTTGGTGATTCCTGCCTCAAACATAACGACCACTGACTCTGAATTTGCCCACATAGCAGAATGGGTTAGAAATTGCAACTTGCGCTTTAATCATAGCAAGTTGGGTGAAATCATAATTAGGCGTCCCCTAATCAAAATTGAAGATACCCCTCCGCCTATTGCGGGAATCGTACGGGTAAATGAAATCAAAATGTTGGGAATCACCTTTCCAAAAAAATTGGGTTCTTGCACATTAACAACAACTGTTGTAAACAGGGCTGTAGTGGCAAAATTTGAGGTGAGTACACGCTACTGGTTAGTTTTCCCAAACAAATTAGAGGTGAATATACGAAACAGTATTTTGTGAGTATACGCTATAGTATTTTAATATAGATAAATATAAATATTTTGTGAGGTGAGTATACGGTCTCTAGAAGTGAGTACACTCTGCATACCCGCGTATACCCTCGATTACAGCCCTGTTTGTAAAGCTAAGCAATCCTTTTTTTGCTCTGCGAGTCTTGACTTCGCATGGATTAACTGGAAACCGCCTCCATGATGTTGTACGTTCCACCACAGTGGCACGAATGTTGTACTCATCTCCAGTATGGTGGGAATTTACCAATAGCCGAGAGAGAGAGAGAGCGTTTGTCCGCTTTGATACGTAGACTTAAGCGACAAGGGTATCTGCCAACTTATACTCCCACATTTGACCAGTTGTGTTCTAAGGCGGATGATGCTCTCTTTGCTGCAATCCTTCGGAACCCAGTGCATGTCCTCCAGGATTTTCTTTCTCCGGTACGATTATCCGGGTACTCTCTTCGGCCTCGCATGCATAATTGTGAGATACCGCGATGTGATCCTCTGACAGGGAAGGGTTACATTACCAGGTTATTGCATAAATGATAAGAAAACACTTGCTTACTTATTTACTTATTTTATAATTTTTATTTCGATTTATTAATTCTCTGTTTTACATTCAATGCTTCTAGCTACTGTCCCATTGTGTTTTTGCTAATGGTGTAATCGATTTACTTACTTGTACTAAGGACTCCTAAATATCAGCATATTACGCCTATATTTCAGTCACTGCACAGACTGCCTACTGAGAAAGTTCAGTAGGTACTACATAATTATTAACCAGCCGATCTATACCTAGATGGGAATCCGAATTTTCGTCATCTAACGCTTTTTACTATCATTCTCATAATTTTCCATCCCCATCCCCAGTAACCGCACAGATTTATTGTATTACCGGAACTATACTTACTTGTAATTATAGTTGTTTCTGTAATAGAAAATTATAAAACTTGCTTGCATTTTTGTGGGCGTGGTGGCTCAGTGGTAAGTTCGGAGCCTTGTGACCTGAGGGTTGCAGGTTCGAATCCCACTCTAGCTGCTGCGTACGGACCTTGGACAAGTCCTTCAGTCGCGATTGCTCGTGGGGCTTCGGCGTGAAAACTCCGACGCAGTATCAATGCTGTAGTCGGAAGCGCCTCTGAGTAGTAGTAGAGTTGCGGAGGCGCTATGGAAATATCCGAAATAAATAAATAAATACTTGCCTATTTACTCTTATATTCTATGTTGTAGGCCTACAAATTCCTGTGACAGAAACTGACAATGAATGACTTGCTCTGAGGACCTGTGCTGTTCAAAAATACTATCAAACACGCTGATCCGGAGCATTTCGGAACATTTGTTGCAGTGAAAGGTTGAGTGCACGTCGCTTCTTGAGGCTGCAGACTAAGACAATTGCAGTTGTAACAAGAAACTGCATCTGAACGCCCAACCATTGATCCAACAGGTAGGCCCTGCGAAAAGCAACGCCACGACATTATTCATCTTCCCTGGAAAATACAAGAAACTGTACGTCTACATTTGAAGAAATATATGACTTACTGAACAAAAACAAACCAGACAGTTGAATTTCTACACAGATTTGTATTACTGACGACAGCATTTAACCTTGGTCGACCTTCTGCTGAGTAGTTCTGGTGACCTCTAGTATTCCCAATTAAGATGTAAGGCCTCCCGAAAATTAGCAACCTCTTTTTTTAGCTTCGTTTGTGCTGATTTATACAACCACTTGAGACATCGCATCAACTCGTCAAAATCTACATAAACTGATTTGCATGGGTTTAATTTAAAGCAGGTAGAACGCATACCAGATACTCTAATCAGTAACCAATTAGAATTTTAGCGTGTCACCAAGTTGAATGCTACGATCTACAGTGTTTAATAGGAGTTTGCTTAATGCAAAGCAGTCAGGTGTCTCTAGCTGTGCGTACAATTATACAGGTAAACGTGTAGGAAGCTTGAATAATTTATTTTGCGCATAATTATGTCTCTGTGTGGTGGAATAATGTGAAAACATGAGATGCAGATGGCCAGGTCTACGAAGCATTGGTCCATTTAAGAGGATCACATGCAAATAGACTGACGGGCGCACTGCAAAGGTACGCTGTGTAGGAATGTTTGCGATTGGGCTACATAATCGATCTCTCTCTGAGCCACCTTCCTCCTTGAGGCAGGTGGCACAAGAGACCGGGATCCAGCACGATGTTCACATGGCTTCCGGTTTAGGCCGGACTCCTGCCCTGTTGTCAACCGGGGCATAGAGTGACAGCGTGTATTTTCATCGTCATCATCTGAATGAATAAACGCCAACATTTACATCCTGGCGGCCATTCAACATCCATTCCAGCCGCTACAATAATAATAATACGCACAAATGCCCTGTTCACCAAGAAGAGGAAATTTATCTGTAACTTAAATACGCTTTGATAACTGCAAAAGTCCCACTGGTGAGCTCCGGCAAGCACGTAGAGTCCACGGTCAACAGAGTCCCATCCAAAGCTGACAGTTGACATGTTCATCTTCTCAAACCTCTGCCTCGTGCCTTACCTTCGGAAGCGTCAAAATCTTCCTTCCTTTGTTTCCGTCTTCAATCTTTTGATTGGAAATAACACAAAGCAAAATATGACGAAACTTTAAAAACTTCTGGTCAAAACGTTATTCAAATATTTATTAGGGTACTCTATTTAGCGTCACTTGAAGATTTGAACCACAACATCTTGGTTGAGAGTCCAGCACGCTAGCCATTAGACTATTCCGTGTTGCTTATCGACCTTGACAGATTGTTTGCAGTTGAAAAGCGGTATTACACGGAAATGTTTTTCATTCGATGCCTTAAATTACGGCAGAAGTTCACCGATTAACAAACAGCAACAACATTCATTTTTCGGAAAACCATAAAATCTTTGAGTGTCAATGTACAATTTTCAATAATGCCGGAGTAGATTAGGTGATGATGCCGATACTGTCTCACTAAGTGTGTCGCACCCACTGCAAAAGCCAATGTGAAACTGATCTCGTCTGAACTTTAAATTGATTTTCTTCGTCACCGCCTTCATGGGATTAGCACTTCTTCTTATTATGTCAACTTTCTGACGATATCCAGACATTTTCTCCAGACAATTCCCCTCGGGCAGTTCCTCCGACACTACCCCCGGGACACTTTAGGCGATTTGCGTACTGGTGCGCATGGCGGGGGGTCTCGCCAAAATGCGTACGTACGCAAAAAATAAATTTCTAGTTATGAAACATTAGAATCACAACTAAAAACCAAATCACTGACTATATTCCTGCTTTATCAATTTTATGTAGTGTTAAAACTTTTTGAAATGTGTTAGTTTTGTTGGTATTTTATTTCTTCATAACAGTTAAGAAATTTTAGCTAGTAAATATGATGTTTAACAAAAATATTTAGTTGCCCATGGTGAAATAAATGTCTTATAGATGACATTAGGTAATTAACTTTTGTAATGGGGGTAGAGAAACTTAGTTGTATATACGCATGGGGGAGGAGTCCACAAAATGTACGAGGTGAAACAGGGAGTTTGAAAATATGTTTGTTTGGCTTACGTATTATATGGATGGCCCCTGACCGCAGAAGGGCAAGGTGGCGTTCGTGACCCTCTTTAACACAGCTGCGTGATCGGTGGCTATGCCTGACCTGATGTAAGTGTGAGCAAGGTGAGAAGTAGCGTTGGTGGCAGGTAGTGTCACATCCCAAGCGAGGCACACACCACCTGACAAGGGATGAGTGCCAAACCGTCTGGCCGCTTTCCGTCTTCTGTCTATTGAGAGACGGAGACTCTTTCTGCGCAACAGGAAATTTCTCTTCGGATAAAGTCGTTTAGCATAGGCCTACTGTTCCGCTGTGTTTTCGTTGCACGCTTTAAAAAATTCTCATTATTGATCATGTATTTATAACGTACTCATTTGTGAATTCGCGAATAAAGAACATGCTAACTTACTTCTTGCATATATAAGAAAGCGGTGCACTGTTTTGTGTTAAGGTAACAGACTGATCCTTATTCATTGTCACTGAAATGTCTCCACGCGTTTTCAACAGTAAAACTCCTCTTCCGGAAGCTAAACGCAACTGTGCCATCTTCAGCTGAGAGACTGTAACAGTTCTCCAAAAGATCTCTAATGTCAATACCAAGACGTAATCGTTTAAATGACAAACATTTTGAACAACTACTCATAATAATAATTAAGGCCAATGCCTAAGACAGTGTCATATAAATGCTGAACTGGATAAATGTTCAAAATTCTATATTAAGAGCTTAATTTTTATACGACTTGATTATTTCTGATAAACTCTGGCTCAAAGTATTTTTTATTTAGTAATTAAAATACTTTTACCAAACCAGTATTTTTTACTTGTTTTTAAAAATTTGTATGAAAATGTATTTCTACTTGTATTTTAAATACTTTTTGAACAAGTATTTATACTTTTTCCCATCACTGTCAGTAAACACATAAACAATCATGCATAGCCATAAAACAACCTTTAGGCCTAGTGTAAGCCTTAATTCACGATCGTTTGAGACAATCTGCGAAGACTTTCGTGTTGCCATTATAATAACTCACAAAGACGAAACACGTACATGTAGCCATGGCAGAACCTAAACTCTTCTTGTTTAGCGTGTCTAATGATAGGCCTACTGGTGTTGTTTCGGACATTGGCCACTCAACCGCAAACTCTCCACCTAAACCACGTTCTGCGAGCCTAAAACCTTCCCCCGCTGTGAAGTCGAGGCTTTGTAGCCGACTGCAGAGGAATACTACAGAACTGTGGACGCGTAGGCTATATGGCGTGTTAACGGCCTGCCTTACAGTAGATTAGGTAGAAGCGCCCAGGGTGCCGACTGCCGAGTCGCTGGCCATGGGATGTCTTGATCGATACAGGTGTCGTTTCGAAGGCGCAACTGCGGTGGATTGCCACAAACTGTTTAGGCTTTCACGCGAACGGATATTCCTATGTCGAACATAGAGGCGCAGTAATACATTGTAAATATTATAGGCCTAGATAAGAGTAGATTGAATGTGTTGTTACGATAAGCGCAGAAGTTTTGCTTCTAAACATAGACGCCAGTAACTTCCCATCACTGTCATCGACGCAACAGAGCAAAGACTTTCATAAATTATATTCTTTTTCTTTTTCACATTCATAGCCATGTTGTTTGCTGACAATTCTTAGGAGGTTATATTATTCAATATAAAGACCTAAAATTCAGTTCTATTTGCGAACACAATGGGCGTCTGTGTCGGAAAAGACAAGCGAAATGAAAACGAAAGTAATCTTAAACAGCAGAAACGTAAATTAGAATTTTCTACAACTCGCCGAAGAGGTAAGCGGAAACAAACAATTTTATTACTAACACTCAAACAGAAAACATCGACGAAAGCAATGTAAAGATTGGACGAAATTTTGTTTGTTTCTCGGCAAACTTGAGGAACATGGTTTCAGTATTAGATCTCACACGTTTGCGGTTTGTTGTCACTTGCCTCGTTCAATGTCTCTTTGTAGGCAAAACAAATCAAACGATTTGGTATATTCATTAAGTTAGTTTGAAAACTGCAGAAATTTAGTTCACATTTAATAATAAAAGCAGTTTTAAATTTTCTAAATCTGTTTTCTAGTATTTAACTATTTTGAATGGTTTTGCTTTAAATGCAACAGATGAACAGAAAACAGATCCGTCTGGTACAACGGTAGGATTGTGAACTATTTTTTAGCTAAGTAATATTCATTCATTCATTGTTTCATTCATTCATTTGAGAATTTATATAGCGCCCCTTACAGGGAGCTACTCAGAGGCGCTCTCGACTCTAGCAACATGTTTAACAACACAAACTCTCTGACGACCTCACTTGAAGCGAACATCGACTGATACGGAGACAATGGACCTTAAACCAATGCAGCTTCTCTCGCTGGTGACTGCCATCGTCTCACTGACTCTAAGCTTACTGCAACCAACTATTTTCACATTGCAGTCTCACATTTTCATTACCCCGAAAAACAATGTGCCTTAGACTTAATTCAAGCTGCCCTCCTTAAATAATGTTCTATTTCAGTTAACAAATAAGCGCTGTTACTTCAGCGATGCTAATTTATACATCTTAGTAATAATTGTAACCTTAAAACCGTAAGCTTACGAAGTATCTTGCATGTTTGAAACTCACCTTTATCACTATCTTGTCATTGTTAATTATTCCATTTATCATCAATGCTGGTGTTATTGAAATTTATCGTAGTCATTACCCATTCAAAGTCTGAAGCTCTGCCAACTAAATATACGATTCTTGGTGTACGAATATAATTCCCCTGCACGCAATGCCCCGGACATAATCCCCCGTACATAGTCTCCCCGGGCAGAATTCCCCATGCTTGGACATCATCCTTCAGGCTAAGATATAATCACCTCAAGATCAGCCAACTGAGTATGCTAAAATTACACATGGTAGCCTATCCAATAACATTCATAGCAATACTTTATTAATAAGAGTATATTTTCAATTTGTTTGATAAGAAGGATATTATCTACGATTTGTTTCGTTCTAACACTTAGTCTAATAGTACAAACCAATGGAAAAGTTAATTGTGCCATTTTCATCCCATGTTTGTAAAAGATATCCAAAAGCAAATGTTGTATCCAAGTCCGTGCAGCGTTTCTTGGATGGATTTCCTTTATCTCGCCGATCTTGGTACAGCTGCAGCAAACGGGGCTGTAGCTGCTTGGCGTTGGCCTGACCCGCTTTTTGGGCAGCTGACCTTGCGAATCCTGCAATATCGCCGTGTTGACCATGCCCTCATCCTGCTGCAGCGCCCCTGTGAGCACCCATAGCGAGGGTGACTTTAGAACTGAATTACACTAAGAAGTCTTAAATTTATACCTGAATGACATTAAGAAGTCTTTTTCTACGACATTAACGACCTGAAACTACCAACAAAAACAGGGCAATTAAGGTTTATGAATTAAATGCAGAAATAGGCTAATTGCACAGAGGATGGGTCTTGTCCTGGGGAATAATTATGTCCGACCCAAAATGGGAGGATATTTGTCCGGGGGATTTTGTCCAGGGGATTATGTTTTACAATCACGATTCCTGGGTGCAGAGATTGTCCTTCTATTCAATTTCCTTGTGAACTTAATCGCAAATTCATGCACACCTTCGTTTTTCCGCTTACACTCCACAACCTTTTGCAGGGTGAATGCAGTGTTGAAGATGGTGGACTGATTTTCTTACTTTTCAAGTTCTGTTTATCATTGCCTTTCTCTCTACTTTCTCAAATAGCCTTACATCGGTTACTTTAAGTTTTTGTATAAAGCTTTGTTCGAACAACTTGCGTCTTAATTTCTCCTTACCACTTCATCTATCTTTCAATCCTCCTTGTTTTTCTTTCGATGACAGACTGTTGAATGGTGGAGTGATTTTTTCCGGTTCTGAATTATTTGTTGTAAGTGGTTTTGTTATATAATTTTGTGGATTGGGCTAATCACCAAGCAGTCAATATGCAGAAGAGTGCAACAGCTTCAGCAAAATATCCCTTTAGGAGGAAAATTATAGCTCAATATTCGGATTGCCTGTATCAACCATACATAAAATATGTCACTAATAACTAGCGATCATGGATAGAATGAGTTACCATTACAATGTGAGGTGTGAAAGATAAGAGAAAGGCGGTAATGATTGATAAACCAATAGGAAGAATAAGGAGAGGGAGAGAGCTTCTTTGAATTGGAACCAAACAAGGCCATATATATAAATTATTTAAGAAACCGACAGAATTTAGCGCAGAATAAACTCAATACAAGAGTTGCAAACTTCTGGACTACTATGAGTGACAGCACTGAAACAATGGATATCACTAATTTTTAAAATAACAGATTTCGATGCTGGGTAAGCTTACATCATGCAATTTGCAGTGGTTTAAAACCGGTTTAAAACCATGTTTTGCTAATCTATGTCCTTGGCCTACCGCATGCAATTCTAGATAAACTAATCATAATAATTGTCATGTATAATCATCCTGTTTAAATATTGCTTCTTATCGCATTTCAGTTGTACAATCTTCCACTGGAGATGTTGGACGTTATCTTACAAAAGTCGCTTTTGCATTGGATATTGAATTCATCAACACAGCAGAGAGACGAAGAAGTTATCAAGTCTCTCATATCAGTCGACGTTTGCTTCAATCGAAGAATTACCAGACAACGGTTCAAGAAGGCAATCTGGCCTTACCTGATGGGTGAGGTACCTTCCAAGCATCACATTTGAACTTAATTACATCAACCACAAGCGATTACTTTGATCAAATATTCTAATATAATTTTAAAACTTTCAGAATGCTATTGTTGTAACGCATATCGTTTATTATCCAGACTCTTGATTCGGCGAATTTAACTGTCTTATAAAATGCCATCTTAAGCCAGTAACCTAAAGACACCAAAGTCAATAACAAAAAGCTTTCGCAATTAACCTAGGAATGCTTGCATAACAGAGTCATCATGTGTGTGCACTTGCACACTTAAAAACCCAGCCGAAGGAGTAATATAAAGAAATTAGCAGTTCACAGTTTTCATAGTTCATGGACCAAGTGGCATCGAAGATGGACGGTGATATCGTCTGAGATCGATGCGACCGATAATGGTCCGCTTTGTATGGCGCTAGACACTGGGTGAGGTTACAGGGCGCATCGCCTTCTCTGTCAGCCCACAGGGTCCACTGATCACCCTGGTAGGCCCCCTAAAGCCATCTGTATCAGCGAACAACTGTCACTCACTTTTAGTGAGAAAGTTTTCTCACACTTTTCTGAAAGCATTTTCTCATATAGCAGAGCTACATTATTAAATGAGAATGAGGTGCGTGTGTTGAATTGCGCTGAAGAATTATTGTCGTAATGTAGCAAAGCTCAGTTATTATTAAAACGTAGTGCTATAATTGTTTTTTTTATAGATGTCTATGATAAAACCAAGAAAGAATCTGCAATTTTTATTAACAACCGAAATTATCTCTTAAAAAATATTCAACCAAATGACGAATTCATCGATTCGCTCTTTTCTCTCAACTGTATAAAGAAAGAAGAACGTAACTTCATTCAACGACAACAGTCAACACGAGATAAGAACGCTCAACTTTTATACGTCGTTAGATCCTTCGACGCAACAAAGTTTTCAAGTTTCGTTAAATGTCTTCGACAAACGAACCAAACGGATGTGGCAAGGATCGTCCAAAATGGAGGAGGTTCACAGTGCAAATCTCATTTAAGGGCTCAGTATTAGCATACTAGTGTCATAATTTTAATATTAGATAATTATATAGGCCTACATCGAACGACATCAGGATCAGTGTGTGACCATAAGGTAATTCTGTATAATTAATTATGCCCAGCCGTGTTTAGTGTTAGTCATCGCATTAATTATTATGACATATCCAGTACTAGCATTGTTAATTCACGGAGTGGCTTTACGATACCGGAGTTATGAGTGGGCTCATATCAAAGGAAAGGGTACGGGTAGCTGGAACAAAAGGGAGTCAAAAGTGCCTATTCGCAACCTTGGGAAACGATGCTAGGATTTTAAACACAGTTTAAAATATTTTACTTCACGTATTGGAACACGGTCTGCCGATTGCATGTTTATACATTGTATTGTATTGTATTGTATTGTATTGTATTGTATTGTATTCGGACATTTATAAAGCGCTTCTAGCGAGAGGGCAATTTAGAAGCGCTCCCTGTGCGAGGGACCCCGAGAGTAGAAACAAGTTTTAAGAAACTTAAAAGAGATTGAGACGTTACCTGAGAGAATAGAAGAACGAACGGACAGTGGAAGCTCATTCCAAAGAGCAGGGCCAATGGAACCAAAAGACCCAGATTGAGCCAGTGAAGTCCTGATACGGTCAACCAGGAGGTCCAAACGGTCAAAGGAACGAAGAGGACGAAGAGGAGCAGCAGAGTGAGGGCGATGAATTAAGTCACATAAATATTTCGGAGCAAAACCAAGTTGAGCCTTAAAGATAAGGATGAGAACCATGACTTGGATGCGGGCAGAAAGCGGGAGCCAGTGTAGTTCTTCTGCCATAAAGGTGGTGATATGAGAGAATCGAGGAAGACGGGCAATTGGTTTAGGAGCAGCATTGAGAAAGGACTGAATAGGAGCAAGACGGACCACTGGACGAGAGGGATGCGCCACTCGCGATAATGAACAAGTTTCATGTTTTCATCAAGAAGCCAACTTCTAGTTTAAGTTTTAATATGACCATTTTTCTTCGCTCATCCAACTTTTAGTTTTAGCTCTATTTTAATCGCTCTTGCAGCAGCTCTAGTTTGAGCTATGTTTTCATAGAGAATCCAACTTCTAGTTTTAGTTAGCTTATATATTTGCATCGACCATCCAACTTCTAGTTTGAGCTCTATTCTCGATATTATGTGTAAATACACGATCGGCAGACCGTTTTCCAATGTGTGAAGTAGAGTAACACTAAACTCAGAAAGAACCACGTATATAGACGGTAATGAATATCAGTTCAGTTTCTAGGTAATCATACATGTTGTTCTTTTAGTAAAATTGCAGTTGCATAAAATAACACCTAAGATATATATATATATATATATATATATATATATATATATATATATATATATATATATATTCTGCTTTTAGTTGTCATTAAAGTCGAAATTGTAACTTGTGGCACAACGTGTCCATCGTCCATAGACCCAAAGTTGCATCATCAAAGAATCAGCGACCTTCGAAACAGAACCGAACCAAGGTCACAAGAAACTGATAAAATCCTCAGCCAACTGAAGGGCGAAGGCATAGAAATCCTCAACTCTCAAATGGATAGAGAGACTGTGGTCGTTTGGATCTGGTGTCAGTCACAAGAAGCTCTGGAAAATATTCGGAGGCTATACGAATCGAATCAACTGAGAGATATATTCTTGGGTGTTACAACTACTCAACATTCCACTTCTGAAAACTTCCAATCGAAAGTGATCAACACTGAAAGCAATCAATTTGAGAAACGAGTCGGCAAGTTCTTATGAATTCACCCGTCAAAAAAAATTATAAACATATAATCAACGTAATATGTTACACAACTTAGTTGAATGGAGTGACTGGGACAGCGGTAGTAAAAGAACAACAGGATAACGAGGTTGACAAGGAAGACCTTTGATACATGAGTGGATAGGAAATAAATAAAAACAGAGACTCGGAAATAGAGGCTGAACAGAAGACTTCTATATAGAGAGAAACCTCATTTACTGAAAGAACCGCTATATTAGTGTCAAGGTACGCACATCGCAGCCTATAGTATGAGTGAAAGTAAGACATGAAAATAAAGAAAGAGACGAGATTGGAGGACAGCCGTTCATAGGAAAGGTTGGCAAGGTAGAAAGGCACGCAGCAGTCTGAAAGCGAGATTGAAAGTAAGTAGGCCTAATACAGGCGGAGAATGAGATGATGCACATACAGTAGAGATTGTAGCAGGTAGTCAAAAGGATCTCGAGTAATTGGGACTTTGATGATGGACAGATATTTGAACATATAGTAAGCCATGAAAGATGAGAATGGATGGCAAGTAGATGGACATTTTGTCAATTGATTTTCCTTATAATAAAATCAGACAGGAATTGTTTGAAGTTAGTAGGTCGGCAGCGTGACACTTATCCAGCGAAAACGAGCATAAAGTCAGAACAAGAGAAGGACAATAATAAAGAGAATAATGCAGATCGACAGTTAGACTAATAGACAGGCCACATGTAGAATGCTGGAGCCATGCATAGAATCCATATCAGTCCTGAAGCAAGAAAGTTCAAAAGGAGAAGAGGTGCAGAAAACTGCATAGAACTTATTTTGGTTTATAGGATTGCAACAGTGAAGTTAGACTGAATAAGTTTTTGACAGCTTCCAATGACGAACAAGATGAACAGTTGGAGATAAAAAGTGAGTAAGATGTAGAGGCAGTTACAAGTGGAAAACGATCGATGTTGAAAAGGCGGCGAATAAGATCAGCAGATGAACAGCAACAGTGAGAAGAACATTTATTTACAGATTAGCAGTGAGCTTCAAAAACAGCAAGTGAGATTAACAGCCATATGCAGATGAACAACGTTTGGCACACATTTAGAGAGGGCAGCGAGTAAGATAAATGAGCAGCAAATAAAATAAAGTAAATATTTTGAATAAATTTTATTATAAATAAATGAGGAAAATATTAACAATCAGTTAATTATTATTGTAATTATATATTTTTATTTCAGTCGTGTGCCCGATTTCCATGAACTTTTCTGAGACAACATGGTTCAGAAAATCTGGAACTGTGCGTGGAGTGACTAAACTGCGAAATGAAATCTACGTCCTATCATTTTGTGGTTGGGGTGCCCAAGGTGTAATTCGTGCCTATGAGGATCGAAATCCATCAAGTCTTCTGAGGAGTATCAAACTGATAGATATTACATATCCGTGTGACATGGTCTCCAGTGAGAAGGAACATTGTCTCTACATCTGCGACCTAGCAGAGGAATGCGTCTGGAAGATAATTAGAGAAAAACAAGAGAAACATAATCACATCAAATGGCTGACCATTGATTATAAACCACATTCTCTGTCAATGTCCATCGATGGTCAGTTGTTGGTGGTCAATTATTTAATGCCCAGTCTGTTTATCTACGGGTCAAATGCACAACTCATTCGATCTATTCAGTTACCAAGACACCTGGCGCGACCTATTCATGCAGTGGAAACATCCATCGGGAATTTCATCATAATTAACGTGTGTTTAGAAAAGGAAGAGGAGGACGAGGAGGTGGGAGATAGTTGGTCAAGCGGGAGTAGACAGAAAACGAGGTGTGTCATTAGTGAGTTGACCAGAGATGGACAGATGGTCATCCGTCGTTTTATTCCTTCCAATGAAACGGAAAAACTGATTAATACTTGCTATCTCTTCCTCGATTCAGCTGATCGGGTGTTTGTGACTGACTATACGAGTGGTGGAGTGATTCTCTTGGATTCCGATCTTAAATGGAATCGAATTCTTTGTACAATGCCGGAATGTGGACATGAATTTAGAACGTATTACGACGAAGAAAAGAAGCAACTGATCGTCGGAGGATATGGAGTCATTGTTTACAGATAGACTCGAAATTAAACTAACGTTTCATCAACAGATTCTGACAAACAAAAGCCTTATAAAACTAGTACGAGTATCTGAGATAAAGCTTAAAATTTCATTAGTATCTTTGGAATACTATGTAGCAATAATATTTAACAGATATAAACATAATTTTTTATCAAGAAACAGCCTGTCTCTTATTTTCTAAAATTTGGTTAGACCTTCACTTTAGAAAAATCACAGAAATGCATTACATATCAGGTAAGTAAGAAGAGCGCAAAAGTTGATGGCTTTTAGCAATGGCGAAGACCCTTCGTTGATTGGTTGGATTTAAAAACCATTGCATGTTCTCAAAGTGACGGAATGGAGTTTAATAATTAAGCAGACGCTGTCTCATCTGAAGTGAGGTGCAGACACAGCGGAAACACTTTCAGCGCTGATGAGCAGCATCACTTTGCACCGACAGACAACATGAATGTCATGGATCGACGTCGAAGGCTTCACTGCGTTGTAAATATCTAAAGAAGAAGTGGCTAGAAAATCTCATCCGCGGTTACCAAGGCAACATCATCGTCACAGCAACTTAAGAACTTCGCGGACTTTGGAGTGGATGACAACATCGGCCAATCTTCTAAATCTGTTTGTGAAGAGAGTTTTAGCAGAAGGAGTGGATGAAGTGATATACAGGGCAATCCTAACAGCTCTTAACAAGAAGAACCTAAGCACCTGTTCATGCAAGATGTCACTGAGTGAACACAATGCATAAAGGTAACGTACTGGTGTAGCAAGATGTTTCCGATGCCTTTAACACTTGGGCAAAGATTCATTTATAGAGTCAGTGTCCGGAGACAAGGAACAGCTCTAACAATTGCTCATTTTGCCTATTTCTGCCATCCATTGCTGAGAGGCCTACATAGAGGTCAGATCTACGTATTGGATACCAGAATGACCTGTCACTGCGTTGTAAATATCTAAAGAAGAAGTGGCTAGAAAATCTCATCCGCGGTTACCAAGGCAACATCATCGTCACAGCAACTTAAGAACTTCGCGGACTTTGGAGTGGATGACAACATCGGCCAATCTTCTAAATCTGTTTGTGAAGAGAGTTTTAGCAGAAGGAGTGGATGAAGTGATATACAGGGCAATCCTAACAGCTCTTAACAAGAAGAACCTAAGCACCTGTTCATGCAAGATGTCACTGAGTGAACACAATGCATAAAGGTAACGTACTGGTGTAGCAAGATGTTTCCGGGTGTTAGCTACGAAACAGTTGCCGCAGGCGTTCTCCACCTGCTACGCTGGAATATATAAAAAATTGCTACTGAAACGCAGCTAATGTGAGATTGTCTGCATTATTTTAGAGATATAGATCGAAAACTGACCGAGAACTGACTGAGAACTGACTGACTGATTTATTGAATGAATAACTGTATAATTAATTAAGAATTTTTAGCGCTCCATGTATTGCATGTCTCGTAGTAGCAGATTCAGTTTAACGATACTGTGATAACAGAGATCACAAGAGTCGCCTTCCTTTAAAAACTTTATATCCCTTATGCTGTATAGGAATATTTATAGTAATAGTTGTTGTAGTTGTTTTTGTGATTGCAGTTGTAATTGGACATTTATATAGCGCCGTTCAGGAGCAAAACAGAACAGAGGCGCTCGTTAATCGATTTCTTGCTAAATGTTTGTCGGTCGCTGATCGAAATCTGTGTCGTCTAAACGGATTATTTTGTCTGAATGCAGAACTTGCTCCTAAATTTCGAGCATGTTGGAGTTCATTGGCGTTAAGTTTGCCTTCCGGACTTGTTCAAAATTGCCAGAGATTTTGTGCGCTCAGAAGTGTACGTGGCATCTACCCGAGTTTTTTCGTCTCTGCGGTTATTGGAGTGACCTCGACCGTTAGTTACTGATGGCGCTTCAATCTACCGAATAACAAGCGACGAATGCCTCTTCAATGTCTTCATCATAGCCTACTACTTGCGTCCGACAAATACACATGGCGCACTGAAGAATTAGCCGGACGTGCGTTGCCAATGAGTGACTGCGAACGCTGTCACCTGTAGTCTGTCCTGCCTATCGACGCAACTTGGTTCAAAGACTCTGAACATCCATGCCGTCTATCTGAGAACCCGTGGGGTGGCTCTGTGTGTGTTCTGGTTTACTCTGCTTTGTTTTGTTGATGTTATAGTCTTGGTTTAAATTACACTTAGCATGTTTTAGGCAAATACATTGAACGCCACTTTGTTTTGCACTGAGAGCGGTGCAATATAAATGCCCGATTACGATTATGATTACAGAATATTATCAGCGTCGCCCTCCTCCTTTATCCAGGTTTCGAACTGGCACTACAACTTAATTCATCTGCACCTTAGAACAATTATGAAGCAGCGCTTGTGTCCATCTGGCGAATGCAAGGAGATCATTCAGGAAGATCGGAAAGCGCGATTTATCTTGTACGACTGATAGCTACCGACTGTGGCTTGGATTTGGTGCGTAATCGGTTGATGCCTTGTGCATTAGACACCGACGCAATAGAAATTGTTATTTGCAATTCCAATTACAAGAATCACGCTAGGCAGACTGCAGCAGACTGATAATATTATAATCAATTCTTTTTCGCAGCGATTCTCGATATATATATATCCCATTTCAAATGACAATTTGTTCATGTTTGCACATTGTTTATTTTCGTCAAGATTAAAAAGTTAAATAAATCATCAGGAAATGATTTGCCTCTACTTGGCTGTCAATGCTTGAATGAAATCGTCCATTTAAGATGACACTCTGTTCAAGTTCAGACATTATTTATTTCGCTCTGATGAATTAGTAGCATTAAGTTCTACAAAATGGTTTGCCTTGGAAAGTTAATAATACTCTTTATTGTATTGTATTGTACTTTATTTCGCTAACCAAACATTGCAAGCTTAAAAATACATATAATGCTTATAATCATTTAACATAATCTGGCTACACAGGAGACCCAAAAGGGGTCGTAGACCCCGCTACCATGGCCACCTGGGTAGTAATACAATTTGATGAAAGCAGTCGATATAACACATTCGATTTGCAGTGGTAATGTCATAGGCATACTTACCTAAAGATTCGATAGTCCATCATTAGCTATGCTATTATTGTAACATTGTACTTAAATAATGACCAAATAGTTCATCATTAGATAAGCATATACATGAATACATCATTAGATAAACATATACATGAATACATATACTTGAACACATACATGATGTCAGTACAAAACTTCCATGTGCAAAGATATTGAAAATCATCAAATTCATAGATGTGGCCATTCTAAGTTATACGAAAACAAGGTGAATACAGATTAGCAATAAACAGCGTTCACCGGAAAGTTATGCAAGCGTGGCACAATCTGTTGAAAGTACAAAGCCACAATAATTATCGTCTATGAAATCATGCGCTTTAGAAAGGCCCAAAAGAGGTGCCATAAAAATATAGGTCATTGACGGTAGGCCTAGGCCTACTATTGAAGTCAAATGGAACAATTTAAGTATGCTAGTGTGCTATGGCACTTTTAAGAAAAAAAATTATTTTAAGGGATTGGTAGTTTTTTCCGCAATTATTATAACCAAAACAAAATTGAGCGCCAAACTAGCAGAAGAAACTGACCGTTCTCAGTATTCATTGCAATAGCCACCAAGTTTCTACATTGACTGTATCTACAACTTCCGTTGTTGACCATAAACTGTTAAATAGTTATATTAACTTTAGCTTTTTAAACAGTTTTATGAATAATAGCGGTTGTAATGGTCAACCTGATTTCTCTAGTGGAAGTAATTTCTTCAATCATAGCGGTGAATAAGGAGAGCGCTTAGCGTAGGTTCTTAATGTGCAACTTGAGCTCTAAAAGCTGTCATCGGTCATCATAAGTTTTTTCATAAAACCCTTATCAACCAGTATAAGATACAAAAAGTGATTCATGTAGAGCCAGTCTAGATCAGAACGTTTTCTCTATAGTTGCCTGTATAATATAGGATCACAGCGCCCGAGTGCCACTGACTCTAACCTGTGAAGCAGAATGATGTTGAAGGATGCTGTGGACCAAGAAATGAACTTGAGTCTGTTTTTTGGAATACGGAACTCCCATGTTGAGGGTTGTTGACACCAATGACGTCATTGAAGCCGGAAGGTCATACGGTGGTGCTGTAGCGCTGAGACATTCCTCTTCAATGCCTCCCTCCCTATGGCACAGCGCAGAAATAAGGCAACGGCTTTCTCTTCACTACGACGAAACTGGCTTATTATTTACAGTAGGTCTGCAGATCCTATCAGCCGAGACTCACAAAAATCCCCGCACTGACAAGGCAAAGTGTACGTTTAACACCTATGTATACACACTAGAATGGGTATCCATAAGATTTCCTTTTAACTTTGACTTGTTGATAACCGCCAATAGCCCGGTCACGCGGTCGATATCTGGTCAGTTAGATTCAGTCTTCTGAATCACATATCACGAAAGAAAAAATAATTTTAGTTAAAATAGGATTTGGTCACTGATACGCTAAAACTCTTGAGCTATTTGTTAGTAATACGATGCTTTTGTAGAAGAAACCTGCGAATGAGGTGTTCAAACGGAAGATTAACTTTCTGAGCAGTAAATTCAGTCATTGTTTCTGAATACGGAAGATTGGAGTCGATACAACATTTCAGTTTCAAATATCTTGCAAGAAATTGTCTTTCAATGAAATAATGACATTTCGTGGAGTAATCACACTGAAGAAAATACGAGATATTACTATACGGAGGACCTTTCATAATTTGGGCGAACCAGTGCGCAAACGTTGAATCGGCAGTTAGCTGAGATTTGCGCATATTATCATTCAGAGGTGATAAATAATAAAAGAGTGTGTGAAATCCAAGCAGCGACTGTACGTCTCCATCAAAAAAAGTGTCAAGCGGTGGCAACACTAAAATATTCGCAACTGTAAGCTCCTTCAAATCGCTCTGCAGATTAGGCTCACGAAGAATTCTTTCACAGAAAAGCAAAACTTCATCGTATTGGCGACACTTGTACAGGTACAAAGCACGATAGCAGTCAACTGTGTTGCACTGGATGCCAAACTCTTTGTAAATCGCATTGTAGAATGTTGCCAAATATTCTAAAGCATATTCCATTGAGGCATAAATTACATTTTCTTTGACTATCACAGGATTAACCGCAGTAGCTTCGATTTCTTCCAAACCATCTGTTCTGTGGTAAACGATCTGTCTTGTAGCATTGAAATGAGTATCTGACTTCATCGCAGCAAAACCTTTCGGCTTTGTTAAAGCCTTCAGATATTCGTCCATAGGAAATACTGAATCAGGCAAATAATGATAAACATCGAAATGGTTGGATATTCTTTCGGCAGATAATACAGCCAAATAATGAACGAACACATCTGGTGAAAGACGAAGATCAAGCCAAAGCCGTCTTCCAATGTAATGAAGATTATTGTTTGTAAACTTCCTGTGAAGCACACACAATCCAACGATTCTTACGACATCGTCCATAAACAGCAAACAACCTGCGTTCAGTATTTCCTTATCCTTTTGAGAAGTCTGATCTGTGAGGATTGCCAGGCAGAAACGTATTGCTTGTCGGTAATCTGATGTGGCAAAATGGAGAGCAGCCAGATAGGCCAAAGCTGCAGGTGCAATGCCGTTCGATTTATAATCGACGTATTCTAAAGCTTTTCTCAGAAACTCTTTTGACAAAACAGTAATCAGTTTAAATTCTGAACGGCTATTTGATCCAGTTAAATTTTGCATGAGATCCTGAGCTTGCAGAAAATGAAACTGGCAACTTACGGCTGTATACGGTTTCGGAAAGTTATGATACCGAGACCTTATAATTTTCGGTTGCATTGAAATTGCATTGACCAATTCGACAAAGAGACTGCTATCCCACGAAATCTCTCCGCAACTTAAACCATATACAGTTTCCAAAATATACAGAAGAATGTCACAGTACGTGAAACATGAGACGTTGTCTGCTGTGAGATCTGCCATTCTGATGTACATTTTAGGATTAATATGTAGTACATTACAATCAGTTCGTAAGTTCAGGCGCAGTCCTGAACTTGTCCCGACTTTAATTATAGGACGACAAATTCCATGAGAAAATACGAATATGCAAGAAAACAACCAATCAGCTGTTTGCAATTTCCTCTCTCTCCGAAGTTCATCGAGAGGCAAGAGGTAATCCATAAAATGTGGGAATACTTCCAATGTCCCGTCGACTTCGAAATTTGTCTGAATGAATGACAGTATGTAATTTCCTATAAACCAATTACAAAGAATGCCAGAATTGCGGAACTCATTTAGTCGCTTTTCAGTCTTGTCAAGGATTGTGGAGGCCGATGGTTCATGAAATAAATTTGCTTCAGGAATGAAATAGTTTGGATAGGATTTCCTCTTCAGCCATTCTGAAAGCTTTTGTATCAACTCGCTGCAGATCGCAATAACAGAAGATGGGTTCCACCATTCCGGTGACATCTCTTCACAAGTCCATAACATCAGTGTCTTTAAATGATACGGACAGAGAACCTCATCTTCCTTTGAACAATCCTTTTGTATTAATTCTCTCTTGGCGAAGAATCTCAGCAAATGATAAACAACCTGCTGAACTTGAGTCCAACTCTGAAGTAAAATAACCTCCGCGACCGAAAAAGAAAATCTCCACTGCAGTTTATCATGTCTCGAGTCACGATGCTGAATGTATACAACGTGACAACCATTTTGTAGAACTTCCGAGATTGTATCAGTTGTCGGCCATCCGAATTTTCTTGGTCGAATGGGCCAATTTTGGGCTTCTTTCGGCCACTGAGGGATCCACATGTTCATAACCGCATCAAATCCAAGACAGCCATAAGCATCTGATTGACATTTAATTGCTGGACCCTGCGCAGAGTTTCGCAAAGTTTGTCCATACACCGTACTAGTGAAGTTCGTCCTTGAAAGAGTAGAAATATCTAACGCTATGCAGCCGTCTAGAAGAGCTGTACGCTTAAATTCGTAATTTTTATATTTCCAATTATAGTTCATTTCGCCCCAAAATTGTACTTGAACAAAACCTGGGTAATTTTCATATGATTCAATCTTGTAGCACTTGATCGTATCTGCTAGGCCACTCATATCATTTGGCAACACTGGAAAGTCGCCACTGAAGGCCAGCTCATTAATTTCAGAAATTAAGGAATCAGTGTCGTCAATACACGACTTCAGTGGTCGGATATAGAACTCCGCGGCGCTGCCACACAAGATCATATATCCTGTTGGTGCAGTTTCTATGGTCACCAGTAAGTCATGCATGCGATCAGTAACAAAAGAAACCGACTTTTGGAGCAATTGACATGTACCAACGATGCACTCTGATACCATTTCTTCTTTCGATTTATCCGCATATTCCATCATCCTAAATAAAACACATCTCCATTCTAAATCCCCATCATTATCATCTTCAGAAGCAGTAGTTACAGAATTCTAGTTATTACCCATATCACGCTAAAAATCACCATCACACTCCCAGTTCGACCAATAAAGTTTAGTTGGCTGTCTACTTTCAGCTAAGCATTTATTTGATGAAGTTTCCGACTCTAACACAACGAATAACAGTCATCATTGTTGCTCAATCAATCAACTAATTCTCGTTTATTCTTCAAGCAATCTGGCAAAGAACGCAACTTGGTGCATGGTAAGCACTGGCGGCAATCTTGTTTGACAGGTGGGGAGACACTTTTGAACTGATCTGGTGAAGACAGAGTTTTGAACTGATCTGCTCAAAAAGGAGGTCCAAACATTTTCTCGCGCTCACGCGCCAAAAAATTTTTTGAATGTTTTTTGGTTTTTTCAAAATTTGGGGGTCAAATGTATGGTGTGTCCCCCACAGTTAAAGGTGGGGTCTTGCCCCTCGACCACCCTAGATCGCCGCCCAAAATGGTAAGCTAATTGTTATGTGAGGTGGAAGTGAGAATAAGCTGTTTAACAATTGAGGCTAATACGAAAGTTTGCGATGTGAGGTGTCTATTAGTTTTGTTTGAATGAAAACATTTAGTAAAACAGGTCTACAGAAATACACACTTGCATAATCTCCCTTCTCTGCTTATAGGCCTACTTATTTATCTCACCTGCTTTCTCCAAAGTATTATGACTTTGACCAAGGTTTCACTTGAAACGACCGTAGATCCATTTCTTGTGCATTATGATAATACCGCTATAGAAGTCATTGGATTAAATTCGCTCACTGGATGTCCATGATGGAACTGGAACCAGAATGGTATTCAGTTCTCGGTCTTTTTCTGTTCCGTTCCATTTGTAAATTCCATGATGTCGTTTAGGTCAAGGAGAAAGTCCTATTTTGTCGGATTACTTTGATGTTACCGGAATCAGAACTTCCCGCAGCCTGACTCAGATTTCAAGGGCCTCAGAGGTCTAAACTTTGGCATCAGAGAAGCAGGGCAGTCCATTGAGCATTCCTGAGAGGGAGTCAGTAGTTAGAGTATATTTGGGGCTAGCACAATCTCTCAAACCCTAGGTTGGGTGCTAGCACAATCTCTCAAACCCTAGGTTGGATGCTAGCACAATCTCTCAAACACTAGGTTGGGTTCTAGCACAATCTCTCAAACCATAGACTGGGTGCTAGCACAATCTCTCAATCCATAGGTTGGGAGTCATAGATACGTACAGGATTCTATTGTTTTGGGGTCTGCAAATGACCCTGTTCTAGTCTTGCATTGGTAAATGATCTAAAACGTTATATATCTAAAAGTGAAGCTATTCATTTTTGTCATGACACAACGTCCTTAAACAGAAACGCCTCGTTGCTTAACACAGCAGAGTTCTTATGAGTCTATTTTGATGGTGTCTTGCCTATTCAAACGCAGAACGCTTGTGAAGAATTTCTCGCGATTAATATCGATTTTAAAAGATACTGGCCAAAAAGTCGAGGCCATACGCTATAGCTATAATGAAATCTTAATATTATTCAACAACAACCAGACAGTTACATATCAAATCAATTCTCCTCCACAGATTGGGAATAGTGATTTGAATTTTTAACACGGTTATCTTCAATCATTGAAATCTGTAATCGTCTTTCCCCACGTATTGGCGCCCTAAGTAGTTCCCCAGAGAGCTGTTTTGATTTGGAATTACTCGACGTCAGAGCCGGACAGGCTACAATTTATACACGCTGTCGTCGTCGAAGACAAGATTTGCATGTCATTCTGGCCTATACGTGCTGGAGACGCTTGCAAGCCGGAGATAATTAATTAAGAAGCATAACTAAATGCCTACAAAAGCCTACACTGTAAAAGTCGTTTCATCATCATCATCAACATCATCATTATCATCATCATCATCATCATCATCATCATCATCATCATCATCATCATCACCACCACCACCACCACCACCACCACCACCACCACCACCACCACCACCACCACCACCACCACCACCACCACCACCACCACCACCACCACCACCACCACCACCACCACCACCACCACCATCATCATCATCATCATCATCATCATCATCATCATCATCATCATCATCATCTACAACATCAGTTCCTGAAGACGGCCATTTGGAGGCGATAAGTAGGCCTAAGAATACTGTTTCTCCATTGTTTTCGATCATTTGTCATGTCTATGCCTAGTGATCCTCTTGGCGTTATTTCAAGTGACAGTTGTTATGTCATCATTTATACTGTCTATCCAGTTTAGTCTTGGCCTGCCTATGTTTCAGTTTCTTTCGAATCTTACATGTAGTGCATTTTGTAGAATCCGGCCGTTTAGCTTATGAACAGGTCGTTTTGTAGATCAGATATTATGCATGTTGGTCTCCCAATAGAATATGGTGAATTACATTCAAAGAACTTAAATCAATCAGTTGTACTTTTGCTAGATAACTGTTTTAAGTATAATAATCAAGCATAGGAGATATTATGACTTAGCAATTTAAAAATGGAAGATTTTCGTAATATGATTCTGAATGAAGGTCACATGACGTCCAAAATGGCTACCATATCTTTAGCTGTTGTTTATACTTAACTGGTTTATATCGACACTGTTGTATGGTGGATATTTGTGACCAAAAAAAAACCTGGCTATATACAGCCCAGTAGACAATTTTTAATCATTGCGTTATGGTTAATCATGAATATTTTCAGGTAGGACAATTTCATTTAAGCTCATAGTGTTGACGAAACCAGGATATCGCAGGATCCTATAACCGCCAACTCGATTTCAAACACAGACTAATCTTGCGCACGTTGGACAGAAGTGATGAAAGTTAACTATGCATCCACAAATTCAACAGATATTTTTTAAATAAAAAGGCATCCTACCTTACTTTGATGAGCCTGAAAGAGTGAATTCAGCTCTCTCTCTCTCTCTGAGGTTGCTACAACGATGAAGTAGAGCAGCGTTTCCCAAAGTGGGTTCCGCGGAACCCAAGGGTTCCGCGGGGTGAACACAAGGGTTCCGCGAAAAGTTGTAATTTAAAAGAATTTTCAATGAGACATTTCATTGGAGTAAAACATTCCGAGCAGTTTTTAAAAAATACAGAAAAAGTTTTATAAAAGTTCAAAACTGCCGTCAGTTGTCTCTTTTGTATTTTGCCCCCATTGAGCGATAGCCCGAACTTTCAATTTCCATTGGCTATCCAGTAATTATATAGAATAATAGATTGCATAAGTCACTGCAGGGACCTATATACATAGGTCAGAGCTGTAAACTTGTCTGAATAGGGACGTAGCCATCTTTGCTATCATTACCTCGACGAAACGAATCGGAAAATGATTTTAAAAAGTACAGCTGAGTCTGATAATCGTACAATAGTATTAGCAATTAATTTTTTTATTTGCTGGTATAAAAAATCTGACACAGAGCGTTGGGTCAAGGACGGAAATTTAAGGGTTCTGAACTTATGTTCAAACTAGTAATGTGGACTGTTTTCCAACCTTGTACGAGTTTTTAGTCGAAATGGATTGTGTTCTCGACCAAAATATTCGTTGAAAAATTGCAGATCCTATTCACGACCTTGGTTAAATACTTTCCTCCCATGAAGGGCGATATTAATTGGATTCGAAACCCATTCAAAGTAGCCGAAAACCAGCAAACTTTTGTAATAAAGGTTATGCACTTCTTATTGAGATAACGTTGGACTCGCAAGAACTTTCATGAATCAATTTCTACAATGGGCCAAATACAGAATACCCCACTGTCGCGAAATGTGCAGTTACTTTGCTCCTGCCATTTGCCACAACGCATTTTTGCGAAACTGGATTCTCATAGTAGGCTATACTGCAATAAAACCAAATATAGAAATTGGCTAAATGCTGCACGTGACATAAGAATCCAGCTTTCTAGCATTAAACCATAATAAAAAATTGGCACGAGAAAAACAAAATCACTGTACACATATTAAAACTTCATGTATTCCCAATATTGTGCTTCATAAGTCTAGCTTGGTCTTAAAAACTGTACACTTTAACATTTGATGTCAGAGAAAATAAATTCTTTTTATAAACTCCTTATATGGGCGTGTGTTTAGTTAGGCCTATGTTATTATGCTTCTCAGGCGCTACGTATTCCTCAATACGTTTAGTTCAGGTTGGGGTTCCGTCATGATTTGAAAAGATGACAAGGGTTCCGTGGCCAAAAAAGTTTGGGAAACGCCGATCTAGTTGATAAATTGCAATTTTCTAAGCACCAGAAGAATATTTCAGAAATATTTCAGGTCCATGTGATTCATCAAAAAAGGGGGACGGTAATGATAAAACAGAAGTTTTTAATTGCATAAAATCTGAAAAAAACTTACAATTACAAATATGGTGGATTTCTCTCAAATTTGGTAAATTTAACTATGTAAACGACTAAAGAAAACACTTCATGATTTTTAATTTTTGGAAATTGCAATTGAAGCAAACTGAGTTTGAGCTCTTTTTCATGCCATTATTCTCGGTACGTGACGTTTTGGCGCCGCCGTTTTGGCGCGACCGTTTTGGCGCCGCCGTTTTGGCGCAGGACGTTTTGGCGCAGGACGTTTTGGTGCAGAAAAATAAGCGTGGTACATAACAGTAGGCAAGAAATGTTTAGTCATTTTTATTGCATATGTAAGCAACGTATAAACCCAGTAAATCAAAGATTAAAAGAAATGTTCAAAGCTGATAATGTTCAAAACCACTAATGCGCTTCCTTTTCGAAAGTTGAACAGTTCATTGGCTCCTCAGGAGTCCATCAAAAAATTATGCGCTATTCCTCGAAATTACTCGATGGTGTTACGTTCTCCGTAACTGTCAACGATTGTCCTGATCCTGACATCAGCTGCGACGTATTTTCTGCGTTTTACAGGCGGCTGGTCACCGCGAACGAATTGTTCGTAAACGAGGTCGCGCCCTTTTTGAACCTCTCATACACCATCGATAAACTTCCAAATGGTTGGATGATCCATCCCGAATTCAGCTTGGAACCTTCGATGTGCTGCTTCCACATAGTTGTTGGTACGATCCCCTCCACTCAGTGTCCTCTCGTACACAGACCACAGCGGTAGACATCAAAGTATATAGTATACGATACGGGCTTCGTATTATATTATAATATATTATACGATGTATAATATCCTGCGCCAAAACGGCCGTGCGCCAAAACGGCTGTGCGCCAAAACGGCTGTGCGCCAAAACGGCTGCGCCAAAACGGTCGCGCCAAAACGGCGGCGCCAAAAACGTCCTGCTTCGCATTATTCTTGGTTTTATGATCCGAAAATCTTGAAAACAACAAAAACAACAAAAACTATAAAACCAAAACAAGCGAAAACAAAAAAAAACTAAAAAAGCTGTTCATCTTGAAAAAACTTGTTTTTATGCACCTCTGGTCCAGACCTCCATGCCCCCCCCACTTGTAGTATGCCTGTGAACCTTCTGATCCATGCGGGCCCGATCACACCGTTTTTGTGACGCTGCTGATAGTTATTCTTTGCGTACTACAGTGATGTAAATAAGATGTATGGCCACGTTACATTTCTTATAAAAAAAAGTGTGTGTTTTAATAAAGTTTAATAAATAATTTCTCCTTATCGACTGTTAATCGTTTCTGCAACCAAGGTAAGCGCGATGTATTTGAAACCTTCATCGGAAGAACAACCGCAGTTCATTTTAAGGATTTTAAGATATGCCCCGTGATCGATCGAGTCAGTCGATCAAGTCGATCGAAACTTGATCAAGTGGAGTCGGTCTAAAAATCTTCGACTCGATCGACTTGCAAGTCGAGTCGATCACATGTTTTGACAAGTCGAGTCGATCGTTGTCTCCTCGACTCGACAATGAAATATTTTCATACTATTTTTTGCGGACACTTCATGAAATGACCCACATGATGTGAGAACGTAATGCTTTGTAAACGCACAACTACCGTATTAACCTGATTTGATGTTCAGTGGAAATTATGAGCCTTTTGGTGATTTCGCACAGTGGAAGCTGCAGATACTTTTTTCACAGTTTTACGATGAAAATGGAAAGATTAAGATATGCGTTAAAAATGCGCTAGTTTCAGGAAATTTCAGCTCTGTAGTCAGTAACGACGATCTCAAAACGTTCGAATGTCTGTATGTTAGGACGGGACTGAATACTTAAACTTTGGCCAAGAGCAGTGGCTCGGAAAGTGTTTAAAAGTTGCGTTAGCTAACCTCAGCCAAGTAGGCTACAGATATATCCGATATAACCAATAATAATTTTTGTCATTTTTTACAATCAGTGGAAAAGTTTTTTATAGGCTACTTGGCCTACATATTCATGAAATGAAACGAGTCTATAGCACAATAAGTCAATAATTACTTTTGCAAGCATCATAATATTATACAAAGCGGCAGCCAAAAGTTGTGTGAGCATGGTTCTGCCTCGGCGCTACAGAGCCAAAACTTGTGTGAGCATTGGCACCTTTGGCGCCATGGTTCCCGGGCCCCTGGCCAAGAGATACAGTCCAAGTCGACAAAGTCGACCAAGTCGATCGTTTATTTGCCAAGTCGATCGAGTCGGCAAGAGGTTGACTAGTCGACAAAGTCGATCGAGTCGATCGTCGGCCGAACCAAGTCGATCGTAGCAGTTCGACTCGATCGATCACGGGGTATATTTTAAGATATTAACAAATAAACTTTGAAAGTCTACAAGTAGGCTATATTTTGTATAAAATGTCAATACTGAAATCCTACGAATGTGATTGTTCTTTCATGGTAGAAACACTGAAGTCCTATATGACTCTATCGTTTTTTTTACATGAACGCTGTATTTTCTGTATTTTAGTACTATTAGGGTATCTGTACTAAATTTTGTGGTATCATTTCCCCATACAAATGTATCAATGCTAGCATTATACAGGGGTCAGGGATTGGGCGAATCCCTGAGTTGGCCACCATTTCTGGACTAAAATTGCAACATGCAGGGAACCGACTATTCAAATACGCAGATGATTGCTATTTGGTAATTCCTGCCTCAAACATAATGTAATGATCTCCCAAAGCACACAATGATTCCCAGCTACACAACATGCTATAAGATGTTATAGTGTAGAGAAGAATATATTTAGATCATATAATGTAGGATAGTAGAGCTACATAAATGTAAATTAATTAAAATGCCAGCAGCTAAGCCAGCATTGTAGGGATTAATTAATATTAGATAGAGGGGTTCATCATATCTACGCAAAGGACAGCAGACGATGTGGACTCACCTCATTGGTCAGGACGAACAGCTGATCAAAAACCGTTATGGCGAAGCGGCTGACGACTCGGTAACCAAGCAACCGTGGTGACGTGGCGTGGAGATGCGGCAGTTCGATTTTTGATTTCAACTGAACAAGACGTTCTAGAAATCTTGAGTGGATCGACTCAGTGGATATTGGACCAAGTCGATGAGGGCATCGTTAGTCAGTATGATCGGTTTTGCGAAACGATCGATACAGTTGAGTTTATAAGTTTATTTTGACAGCGAGGATCGAATAATTCGAGTGAAACCCTCTCGTAACAAACCGTTGCGAGGTGTGACTTTCCGTCATAGGAAGTCGACATTTGCGAAGCGATCTTGTCAACGGACTTAAGGAGTTACTTCGCGAGAGAAGTGTACGTTACTCTGGAGTAGTAAAGCGTACACTCGAGTTGTAACGACGGTCTCTTCGAGAGAGGCATCAAGCTACGAGAAGTCACGAGAACGGTGGATAGTCGACCTTGGACGTGGGAGAAACTAGACGATTTGCGAACTGAGCCGCGAACTCATCAGATGAACAAACGGATGAAAGACAGCTTTTCTACGAGGAACAAACTGTGAGAACATTCCGTGATAAAGGGTCTTACTGGGAGGTAGCAATAGGCAATAAAATCTAGATAGCAAAGATGCTGGCTAGGTAGGGAATAAGGCAAAGTAGACATATATAACTAGACATTGAACTGCTACATGCTTTAACTTTGATATATACATTATATTCATATCTATTTAAATGCATACACAGGTGTTCTATGTTCATTTCCCTAGTCAAATAGATAGGCCTATGCATTTCCTTGTCCAGTATAGACAAGATGAAACAGAACTAAAGTAGTCGTGGCTGTAGAACATAACACTAAGCACTCTTAGTATAGGGTGGCGCTACACATAACGACCACTAACTCTGAACTTGCCCACATAGCTGAATGGGCCAGAAATTGCAACTTGCACTTAAAACATAGCGCTTAAAACTTGCGCTTAAAACATAGCAAGTCGTGTGAAATCATAATAAGGCGTCACCGAACCAAAATTCTAGATACCCCTCCGCCCATTGGGGGGGGGGGGTTGCACGGGAAAATGAAATCACCATTTTGGGAGTCACCCTTTCGGAAAGAATTGGGTTCTCCTCGCACATTAACATCATCTGTTGCATGTAAAGCTAAACAATCCTTTTTGCTTTGCAAGTTCTGGTTTCGCATGGATTAACTGGAAGTCTCCTCCATGATGTACGTTCCACCACAGTGGCACGAATGTTGTACTCATCTCCAGTCTGGTTGGGATTGTCCAGTGGAGGTGAGAGACAGCGAGTAGGAGTTAAGTAGGCGTTTCAACGCATTCACCAGGTGGCGTTCTGAAAGCTTTAAAACCCTTGCAATGAGCGAATCTGAAACCGGAGTTGACGCTATCGCTAGGTGGAGTTCTGAAAGCTTAAAAAACCCTTACAATGAGTGAATCTGAAACCCCAACCTGTTGGCGCCCTCAAGGGCCTGATAGAGGAAGGGAATGGTCATTCAGGGTAAAGAAGTGAGTCAATTGAGTTATTCGAGGAATTGTTATCCAAGCTGATCTGGTCCCTCGTTTCTTCTGCGTGTGCCTATAATGACCCGGAACTTGCCCATACTCTGTTTATAGAACAAATTAAATTTTAAGTTACAGATTCGGATAGAGGGTGAAAAATCCGGAATTTTGCGTACCTACAAGGCATACTTCGCTTCATAAATAAAGAAACTACAGTGCTGGCCCACTTAAATCTTCAGCTGTGAAGATTTAAGTGGACCACGGCGGGAATCTTAACGACTGAGAAACGTAGCCATCTAGCGAGTGCGGTGTTAATACGATAGATATAAGACAGCTGAAATATAGGTCTTTTCAACACCGGCACAGTAGCTACATTGGTAAGAGCGTTAGGCATGAATGTTCCGATCCCGGTTCGCTTCCCGAAGGCGGCATGTATACTTTATTGATTTAAAATCTTGATCTATCACGGTTGGTATCCTACACTGGGACCTTAAATTGCGTGGTTCCGATGCATACGGGCAGCGGTGATGAAGATTCTCATCCGATCAATGATAAAGGTCGAGGCCATACAGTCGCTATATATAAAACATGTACATTTGCATGTTCCCATTTCAGGTTACACGATGGCTTAATTGATGCAACCATCATTTGTGGGGCGTGGTGGCTCAGTGGTAAGTTCGGCGCCTTGTGACCGGAGGATTGCAGGTTCGAATCCCACTCTATCCGCTGCGTAGGGACCTTGGGCAAGTCCTTCACTCGCAATTGCTCGTGGCGCTTCGGCGTGAAAATTCCGACACAGTATCAAATGCTGTAGTCGGGAGCGCCTCTGAGTAGTAGTAGAATCCAGAGACGTTATAGAAATATCCGGAATAAATAAATAAATAATAAATCAATGCAACCAATGTATTAAACTATACAGTGGTGTCAATCAATAAGCTACACAATGAACCAATGCAACTAAGAAATAAATTATAAAAATAGAACAGGTTGTGTAATGCAATTATGGTACAAACCCAACGGTGTGGTAACACATTGGGACGTCTGCAAAATTTTGACCCCCCCTAATAATTTTGCTATAAATTTAAGAAATTAAGCCTTCCGCATTTAAAGACGTATAAATACGGGTGTGGTAACGCATTGGGACGTCTGCAAAATTTTGACCCCCCTTAATAATTTTACTATAAATCAAAAAATAAAGCCTTCCGCGTTATTAGACGTATAAATACGGGTGTGGTAACGCATTGGGACGTCCGCAAAATTTTGACCCCCCTTAATAATTTTGCTATAAATCAAAAAATTAAGCCTTCCGCGTTATTAGAACTATGATATGGGTGTGGTAACGCATTGGGACGTCTGCAAAATTTTGACCCCCCTTAATAATTTTGCTATAAATCAAAAAATAAAGCCTTCCGCGTTATTAGACGTATAAATACGGGTGTGGTAACGCATTGGGACGTCCGCAAAATTTTGACCCCCCTTAATAATTTTGCTATAAATAAAAAAATTAAGCCTTCCGCGTTATTAGAACTATGATATGGGTGTGGTAACGCATTGGGACGTCTGCAAAATTTTGACCCCCCTTAATAATTTTGCTATAAATAAAAAAATTAAGCCTTCCGCGTTATTAGACGTATAAATACGGGTGTGGTAACGGATTGGGACGTCCGCAAAATTTTGACCCCTAAACTTTTCGTTGTAAAGTTGAACGGTTATGCCTTCCGCGTTATTAGAAGTATACCATGGGTGTGCTAGCACTTTGAGGCGTCTGCAAAATTTTGACCCCCCTAATAATTTTGCTATAAATTACAAAAATTGAGCCTTCGGCGTTATTAGAAGTATAATACGGGTGTGGCATCGCTTTTGGGACCGTCTGTGAAATTTGGACCCCCTATAAATTTCGTTATAAATTAGAAAAATTAAGCATTCTGTGGTATCACTTTGGGACCGTCTGCGAAATTCCCCCCCTTATAAATTTCGTTATAATTTTTTAAAATAAGAATTCTGCGGTATAAAACGGGGGTGACGTCACTTTGGGACCGTCTGCTAAAATTTAACCCCTCCTAATAATATGCTGGTGGTGCGCTAGGAATAACGGACTCACGACTCCAACCACCTAGGATGAAAACTTTTATTCTGAGGTTCGCGGGCAAGTCCCAGCGCTGGTTAGTTTCTTGATTAGTTCCGCCACCATCTCGTCTTTGCTTTGACTCGGCAACTCTTTTTTTCCATTCTTGCTTTGTATATCACGTTTCATCGTTCTATATTTCTCCTCGTCTCCCAGAATAAGTTTATATTCATCGTCGCTTATAGCTGTGTCTTCTAACGCCCGAGAAATATGGTCATGAACTGTGTTTAGCTTACTTTCCGCCAAAATACAAATTTCGTCGTGTTTTGAAGCTTTAGCAACAAAACTTCTACTAATAACATTTCCAATAATATCCAGAAAACTCGTCGCTATGGCTAAGCTCTCCAGAACAATACCAGGAATAAAACCAATACCAGTGGCTAACATAGCTGCTCCACCCACCCCAGTTCCAAGACTAACCAGAGCAAGGCCGGCCGAGGCCCCATTAGCCACATCTACAACCCTCTTATACTTTTTGCACAGTTGTCCGCGACTTATAGCCTCGGACCTCAGGAATGCTTCTATTTCACCGATCTTCTGCAGACGAAATGTTTGCGACGTCGTGTCTGACGAAATTGTTGACTCCATAAGCGTTGGGTACAAAGACATAGTTTTTTATAGTTGCTCTATCAGTAACGTTACGTTTAACTCAATAGTTGAAGTACTTTCAACACCTCTCTTTTTTCCTTCAATTCTGAAACTCGTTTGTCCTGGAATGAATATTGCCCTAGCTGCATCAAATTGCCCACTTGAAATATCGACTGTACGATCGATGCTACCACCAGCAGCTGCCGGTGCTATAACGCGAACTGTTGCATCACCACCGCAAACACCAAAGACTGTAAGCTTCCAGAACCCGCACTCTAACGAGACCCACTCATTGGTGGTTTGCAAAGTTATACACGGAAAACGCGCAGCGGTCAATGGAAGAGTTTGCCACGCACTCGTGGTTACCGTTCCGGCCGCCGTGTAGATATCGCGGCCGTGGTAATCGTCAGACACGAAGTCGATGTGTTGTTGAGGCACCGCGGTCAATAGCTCTGCGGTGGGCTTCGGGATGTTGTACCCCCAGTGGCCTACACCACCTAGACTGTCTATGCTGTATTTGCACATGTCTATTTCTCCGTGTTGACGGAGATACCCCCGAATCTTGTAGTGCGTGTCAGTCATACTTTTCTATACTACTGACTGTCCCCCGTGTCTAAAATATGTATAGATCTGGAAGTGTGATATTCCAAAAGTGGCTCGTGGTGGGCTGGTGGCCAAGACCAACAGCATGAATTTTTTGTATACACCGTCATTTGTGAAGGTGAACTCTTGTGCAGAATTAGTCAAAGTGACAGTGGAGGAAATGAGAGCAGTGAATCTCATTGAATCGGTGGATGAAACCCCATAAATCTTCCAGGACGTGATACGTGGAGCAGTAGGACTAGATCCCCCGGCCAGACTAACCTTCCATACTCGCACAGCCGCCGGGCATTCAATCAGTAACCAAGTCCCACTAACCCGATCCCCAAACTGGGTTCTCGATGTGGACGCCGTCTTCCACTCACCTCTCACACCCGAGTTGAATGCCATATGGGGCGGGTTAGTGGGTAAAGATTCGTTGGCTGAGGCAATAAAACCCGTTTCGGAAACGTTTCTGGAAAGGGGCGGAATATGGCCGCTGTAGTTGAGAATCTTGATGTCCGTCGCGTATCGCCTTTTATTAGCTATCTCACTGTCTACATACCGTTTATTTGTCACATGCAACGGTTCTGTTGGTACTCTATCACTCTTTGTCATGTTGTCGGCGATCAGCTTCGATACTTGTGCCATACTCGTGGCGTCGCTTTCGGACGTTGCTGCGTCTGTAGGGAGCCCAGTAACTCTATTACCACCCATGGTTAAATCACCAGTCATTGCATCACCAGCTTTAAGCACGCATGCGCTCCTAACGATAACATCTTGCTCGCTGGCGTACCTTTTAGCAGCTTCAGCTTTCTGGTCCGCATAGAGTCTAACGGAAGCTCCAATCTCAGCGTTTTTCGCGTCCACATACCGTTTGTTAGTCAAGTACTTTGGTCCCGCCGGCGCCGTATCATTATTCACAGTGGCGTTGCTGATCAGCTGCGTCACCTGTTTCAAACTCGCGGCGTCGCTATCGGATCCTGGAATTTCTGTTGGCAGCCCAGTCACTCTTTTGCCGCCCATGGTCAAATCACCAGTCATAGAATCGCCGCTTTTGAGCACATGCCCGCCTCTTACGATAGCATGCTTCTCGTCCACATATCTTCTGGCGGTGGTGACCTTCTCATCCACGTACTGTCTGTAAGAAGCGTCGCGGGAATCTACATACCGCTTATTCACCACATGCAACGACTCCGTGGGTACTCTATCGAGTTTTACTAGAGCGCCAGCGACCGCTGTTGACACTTGTTTCAAACTCGCTGCGTCGCTATCGGATCCTGAAATTTCTGTTGGGAGCCCAGTAACTCGGTGGCCACCCATAACTAAACTTCCAGTCATTACGCCGCCGGATTTGAGCACGCACGCATTCCTGACGATAACATCTTGCGCGTTAACATAACTTTTAACAATAAGGTCCTTGTCATCTGCATACCGCCTAACAGAATCTCTCAGCCCCGCATTCTTCTCGTCCGTGTACTGCCTGGCATCGATAAGTTTTTGGTCCGCATGATTTTCAGCTGCGGTTGCCTTCTGGTCCGCGTATCGTACAACTTGTGCCCAGCTCGCTGCGTCGCTTTCAGACGCACCAGCGTCTGTGGGCAGCCCAGTAACTTTGTGACCACCCATTTTTAGAACGCCAGACATCGTTCCACCGGTGATTTGTAAGTTGTCCTGATCTATGATGTCTGCATAAGCCTTTGTCGCGGCGTCTGTTTCCATCGTGGGCGTTCCCACGTTTGTCAGCCGAAAACCTCCAGCCGACAGAATTCCCAACATGGTATCACCCGCTTTGTGGACGAGCCCAGAGGCGCTTATCTGCCCCCCTCCCACCCCACCTCCACCGTCTCTTCCAAATTTATCAACCGGCATTTTTATATACAAAAAGGTGACGGAAGTCTAACATAGGTCAAGCACGATGTCTTCAAAATTCTTTCCGGCAGCGAGCTCTCTTAGCACGGTCAGGCAGAGATGACCACATACCACATCATCGGGCCCCTGCAGCTGAAATGTTTGAGTTCTTATGGAACGGTTTAAATATCGAGAAATTTCGAGAGGCGGATCCAGCCCATAACTGTCAAAATAGACGGCTGTAGGTCCATCTATCCAATAGGCAACCCAGTGAGTACCATCGCCGGAACCAGAATCTAAATTAACAACTCCACACTCCTTCTCACGAGCCGCGGCATGCAGACCATCTCGCATGAAAACACCGCGGAAATGCGGCAGCGCCCTGGCAACTTTCTCTATATCGAAGTTGCTAAGAGGTTTTAGTTTTTTTGCCCGATGTAGAGACCCGATCCTTTACACATTGGGCAACAACCACCACGAGTCTCACGCCCGAGATATAAACCAGTCCCGCGGACCTGGGCCTCGAGTTCGCGATTGTGACGCGCCGCCTCCGCCAGTGCAGCGTCGCTGGCCTGTTTGCTCTGCACAGCCTTTACTACCCCAGCGGTCCCACCAGCCACGGCACCCGCCGCGGATAACCCACCAAAAAGCAGCGGGAGGAGAGCCAGTAGTGGAAGAAATCCACCCATTTTAGTCATCTTTTTCAATTGCGTTTTGGTGAATCTCAGCTCCATGCCAACGCCTTCCGAAATCTTCTTCACGATTCGGGCGGCTTGAACTTTTGTCAGCGCGAGCTTGTCGTCTCCGCGAAGCTGGCCATGAGTGAGCCGGATCGTGGCGCCAGTGCCGGCACGCGCAGCTTTAGCCAATGTTTGCTTTTGCCCTTCGGTCAGTGAAAGACCGAACGCAACGTATTCAGTTTTCATTTTTGCAAAAATATATCTAGAAGAGGGCCATTTTTCTAAATGTGATTATGGGAATCAGTAGACAACGTTGAATTTGCTGCCATCCGATTCAAAATTCAGGAGTCGGTCGCTGATCAGGACGGCATATGCTGTCGTGTTATTTGGTACCACTTCGTTAAAGTCCACCTTGATTTGTATGTCCTGCACAGAGGTTTTTAGTCGTTCCGATTGCCTGCGCACGTCCAGGACGAAGATCGGAAACAAATCTACAAATTCGATTGGTGTCAATTGGCATGACGACTCACGCGCGTCTATACCGCAATATTCCTCCTTGAAGTCACGTAGGGCCTTGTAAGCGCGAGAAGTTGTCCTCTTGGTGAAGTCGAGATTCATGTCAACCACTGGGTAGCGATCGGTGTTGAGCAAAGCGAATATGTTGCGAACCTGTGCATGGTCAAAGAGTGCCGGATTCTGGCCTTGATGTGCATTCTTTCCAGTCTGAAAAGCAACAAGAATCCAGCGTGGCTTTTCCGTGCCCGACTTAACGCTCAAACGCCAGGAAAAAGTCGTCGCTCGTGGCACCGCAATGTTGTCGCATTGCATGGCGCGGAATGCTACAGGTACCTTAACCTTGGCTTCAATCTGCTTCATAAGCATGCTTTTATACTCCAAAGCGGGTATTATATGCGGCATGAACCAGGAGAGTTTAGTCAGCGTGATCTGGCCATTGGTCGCAGCGGCTTCCTTGAAGATCGCGTCTGCATCCCCCTGCCGGCTCAGCAGTAAGGAGTGTTTAATCCCGTATACGACCTTGTGATAATCATCGCAAAAACCGAATAGATGTCTTAAGGGAACGATGAATGAAAACGTTCCAATAGGGACGGGTTTTCCAATGATCATCAGTCGACGGGCCTCAAAGCCGAGATTCAGAGCCGCCGCCGCCGCACTCGTGTCCTTCTGCCAACACATGTTTAAACCTTCGCCTTTGGAAAAATCATCGCCGTATACCAGCATGCCTTTCATCGTCGTGGCTTGCCCAGGTGACATGACATTCTCTATCTCGGTATTGTTAGCCAGGTATCGAATCTGAGAAAACATGTACGGGATGGCGTTGTTGATGAATGACACCAACGAGTCTGCGATGTAAGCCGCACCAGTTGATGTAAGCCTGCCCTCCACAAGAAGGTAGCTCTTGGAAGGCTGCGTGAAAATGTCTTGGTTCTGGATGTCTATCTGTATGGCCTGGCCGTTGTTAATAGCCGCAGGGTTTTGTGATTCATACTCGCGGTATTCAAACGATTCGATGCTATTATCATCGGGTACCGCCGAAGCGATGTCCAACATTTCACTCGGCACATCAAATGCTGCCATTATTATAGTTAAAAAAGTTCAAGCTTCAATTATTAATCATGCTGTAAATGAATTTCATATGTGGTGGGTAAAACAGTTTTTGCGGTTTGTGAATTAGTCGGAAATTTTTTTTATTTCATTTTGCGAGAAACAGACCCCTACCACCGCGACTCGGCTTTATAGTCTTGAAACCAGATCCAGCAATGCGGCTGTTTATGTCAGCCATTGTCGGAACAACGGGTGGCGGACTCACAGCCAGTTGTTTCAAGTATTCGATGCTCTTGTCGCTGAGCGCCTTCTCCAAAGGTGCGGGAACCGCTATTGGTGCTTTTGCGCCGGCAACAGCGCGTCTCGCTTTCACGGCATCAACGATCTGCCTGACGGCAGACGCCGTTGTGGCCCCAGCTTTCACAACATTACCAACTACATCGGCAACGTTTGTTATTACACCTTTATTAGCCGAAATGAAGGATCCGGCACGTCCTAGCAAGCCCGCGATTTTGGGTATCCAGTCGAAAAGTCCACCACCCACGACACGACGCCGCTTTTTAATTCCAAGAACCAACATTAGAATATTTAAGTGTGAACATCTACGCACTGCGGATGTGAAACCTTATAGTTACTGTCTCACCGCGGAGGTTTAATTGTTCACCATTCTGGTCGGTCAGCCACACACGAATGCCCTGTACGTTGCCAGCCGGTGCAACTGGTAGGTACACCAGATTTTTCGGAGACTCGATTACCTTGTAGCCGGGCGACACATCCGGGAAAAAACTGTAGATTACTGGCAGCTGACTACCATTGCGATACGATCCAGAGATAATGTCACAATTTACCAGGATTGTGTCTACCCGGAGAATATCGACTGGATTTTCTCCCTCTTTATAACCTTGGACAAGCCTCTGAGGGTTAAAACCGAGCATTTGCCTGATGGTAGATTGAGCCATATTTACTATATAAAAAGCATTCGTTATCTTTACGAAGGCGCGTAGGGTAGATGCGTTAGCTCCTATAGTAATAGGAGAATTAAAGCCGAGTTGAGCAACACCTGTCGGCGGCGGATTTTGCTTTTCTAACTGCCGGCTGATTTCATCATTAATCTGTGCGATCTCGTAGCTTCCGTCGGGCAAAATGATCGTCTTCCACGTCTGTCCATTGGTGGAGCTGTAGACGAACTTGTTATTTGTACTGTCTATGTTCGGGATCGAGTTATAAGTTTCAAGATTGACCAAAGCAAGCTCAAAGCGTCTTTTTGGATCCAGGTACAGCGGTGGTGAGAAAGCCGTGGTCCACCCTGTAGTATCTGAGGAAACAACTATACTAAAATTTTCCTTAGGCTGCAAAAGGTCTCGAATTTCTTCGAGTAGTTTCTCTGAGCGTTCCATCTTGTGTACTTTATTTTATGAGCATGTTTCTATTCAATTCGAGTGCCAGCTCTTTGGAGATCGCACCGGAACGCAGTAACTCGTCAAGAATGGCGGAGATTTCGTTGCCGAGACCAGTGTTTCCCGCGGCCCTAGAGGCCACCAAAAGCTGCAACCTCTCTACCAGGGCGTTTGGATCGTTGTAAAATTGCACCACGCCGCCTCGAATCAGCTGGAACTTTTTACTTTTCCGGCCATGAATAGGCAGACCAGACATCTGTACGAGCTTTTTAAAAGTCTCGATTGCCTGAGGCGAGTATTGCTTAGTCTTAACGAAGCGTTTTGTTAGTAGGCTGAACAACGACTCATCGGCCGGAGATTCGAGCACGAGGTTCCCACCTTTAAACACTCTCAGTCTACCAGCAGACAGCGCGACGGGGTCAACGGAGAGCTCACCCAAGGCGTTACCTTGTAATTTCAGAGGAACGGCTGGGACACTGAAACCCTTTCCTTTTTTAGTGAGTTTGTGGCCCTCTATCAGTGTATCTATTCGCTTTTTATATTCCCTTAGGGCTTCAATATCTGCAGTCACCGCATCTAACTTTTCTTCGTCTTTTTGCTTTTTAGCTTTCTTTTTCTCTTTGCCCAGGGTGTAGCAATTATAATTATTTACCTCGGCGATTATCTTTTCAGCACCTGCCTTGTCGGCTAGATCGAGCTCGCTCGGAGGTTTGAAACCGTGCCGTGTTATTGCCTCAACGTTGAGATATTTGTTTGGATCGACTAACAATGCGTGGGGTATTCGGGATGCTGGAAGCGCTGGAAGCGCTGGAGCAGCTGTTCCTGCTGAATCACCGAACAACGCCGCTATCGGGTTAAAATTAGCAGACTCTGAAATCTGCGCCGGAAAATCCTGTAAAGCGCTGGTAACTTTCTGCAGCTCCTTAGACGTAGCCACCTGGGATTCAGCCGTGGCTGTGGCGATTGGTTTGAAAAGCTTTGCCGCATCGTACTGAAGGTTGGCTTCACCGAGCTTCTCATCCACGAAACGCTGTCTCAATCGATTTCTGCGAGCTAAATAATCCTGAGTTAACGCGTCTCGCTCCTGTTTAGAAGAAACCTTTGTCCACATCGTGGTTGTATGTCGGCTATATGTTGCCTATATCATGTCTTTAAATACTTGCCTTGGGCTTATAGAAGCGATCGAACCCGCAACGATATTTTCCGTCGTACACTTTAGACGTCAAATCTATGACTGCGAATCCGTATGGCTGGGCAGCACACTCGCTGAAGAACGTACGGAACTCATCGAAAGACATGTCGCCGCCCACCAACGTATCGTGAATGGCTCGCAAATTTTTGCTGTCTTGGTTGAAGAGGACGATAAGATTAGCATTGTCACGGATCGCTTGCTTGGGAATGCGGAAGTAATTTTGAGTTAAGTAGAAGCACGACCGTGCGTGCCTCCACCACGACGTCGCTTACGCAGTGCATAAAGATACTCCGGGGCGTAACCACGCAGATGACATCCTCGCTGCAGCCGCGTCGAAGATCGCACTCACCGATGAAACTCCGGATTATGAAAAGAAAGATGCCCGGCTCGTATCGGCCATTATGTCAGCAAAGTCGAGGCTGGGGATGGGTGTTGGACGGCGACGCAAACGCAAATGAAAATCATTTGTGTATGTGTTTACCTGTTTGTAATATATAGTTTTACTGAAATGTCTAAGCACCTTTCAACTGTCTATTACAGCCCTAGAGGTTACTGGCGAGGTAAGGCTGCGGTGAAGAAACTAGCCTCGGCCGCCAAAGTTTCCGAGGCGGATGCTCGTGATTGGCTGAAGAAACAAGCTGTGTGGCAGATTTATCTACCCGTTCCACATCGCATACCGCATCCAAAGTTCGAGGAAAATCGACCAAACGCCGTACACCAAGCCGATCTCTTGTTTTTACCTCACGATAAAGTAGGCCGCAAGACTTATAAATACGCCTTAACTGTTGTCGATGTTGCTTCACGATACAAAGAAGCTGAACCGTTGACTGATTAAAGTGCGGCTGAAGTCGCCGCCGCTTTAAGCCGGATCTATAAGCGGGGCCCACTAACTTGGCCTCGACTTTTTCAGGTCGACCCTGGTCGTGAATTTATGGGTGCTTTTACACCGTTGCTGAAGAAACACGATGTTCTTGTAAGACGGGGACAGGCTGGGAATCATCGTCAACAGGGAATCGTTGAACGTTTCAACCGAACACTGGCCGAGCGACTTTTCGGTGCTCAATACGCTCAGGAATTGCTCCTGGCTGCAAGGGGGTCATCCGAACGGTCGGTGGAATGGGTTCGCCGGATGCCCGAAGTTGTAGCTGCACTAAACGACGAGCCGACGCGCTTGCTCAACATGAAGCCGGTTGAAGCGATGAAAGCTGCTAAAGTGACACAGAAGCCCTCTCATTCACAAATGAAAACTCGTTTGTGGGGAATGGATGAGCCTATTCTTGGACACGACGTTCTCGTCCGATATTTGTACGCTCCCGGCGAGCTCGAAGGTGGAAGCAAACGCGCCACTGATCCTAACTGGTCGCTCACCATCCACGCTATTTTGGATGTTGTTCGGCAGGCTGGCCAACCGGCTTTATACCATCTAGTTGATGGGCCTGGCCGCGGGTTTGTACGTGAGGAGCTGCTTCTCGTGCCTATGGGCACTGAGTTACCCCCCGATAGAATACTCAACCGTCGTTGATTTTGTAGTGCCCGTATGCCAGCGTTGTTATCCCGTCCGGAGATATCCACTTTTTTGTGTCTAATGGAGAGAGGCTGATCTTATTCTGCTCGTACACTCCGATCTGGTGGTCGTGGCTTCGAATCACGACTTGTGTGTGCCGCATCTCTTCTCGTTCGAACAGGCATTCCTTGTATAGCTCGTGGTGCAGATCCTTCTTCACAACCGCTCTCTGAACGCCTTTTGCTTTCCTGATTTCTGAACCGCCCGATTTTAAGATCGAGTACATCTTCGGACGCAATCCTACGAATTCGGCGATGGCCACTCCGTTACATTCATCCTTGAACTTGCCCACGAATTTCTTGTTCTCGACGTCGTAGTACGGGTTGCCTCTAGGAAACTCACTAAAGTCGTATAGGTGTTTTTTGTTCCACATATCGGCATAGGCGTTCGGAGTTTCCACCTGAAATAACAGGCTGTCAGTGTCTGTGTACAAGAGTTGAGCATTGTTACCGTACTCGTTTTTCACATCGTTGTACCAGAAGTCGTACATCAGATGTTTGGACAGGTCGAGGATAGCCTGGCCGACATATAGAGGTCTGTTTAACTTGAGCTTGCTCTTCAAACTGTGAATCGCGGCGAGTTGGTCGTTGAAGATTTTGTGTGATATGTAGGCCGGGTCGGCAATTAGTTTACGAAGTTTGTCAACTTTTGAGGTCGGTACCAGGTTGACCCTGATTCTTTTTCTAAGATTTTCCATGGTTTTTCCGAAAACTGCATTATTAGCCAGTTTGAAGAAATCCTTCTCAAATTCCGACGTTGCCTTCGCCCTCAATTTCGTATTCATCTCGATATATGGAGCCATCCATGCCTCCTGTCTAAACTTAATGACACGATGAATTTTAGAAACTCGTAGGCCCAACAAGTGGTAGAGTTTGAGATTTCTATAATGGACCACATACCGCTCCTTAGGTCGTAGGCTTGGTACTAACTTCACATGCTTTGTGAACTTGCCTCCCAACTCGTTCATAAGCACATTCTGATAGTCACTCAACCACCCCTCTTGGACTGTCAGGGTCTCCGGTGCTAAGGGATAGTCGCTATGTGATTCGTGGAGGTGCTCCGGGTACTCGAGATCAACTTCGAGCAGGAAGCCTTCAGGCGCGTCGTCAGGAGTTTCCAACACTTCGTCGAGAGTTGGACTTTCCCAGCTGAATGCTCCAACCGGCAGTGGCTGTTGCATCGCCCAGCCGTACAGGTTATTAGCGTCGAGATACATTATCCAGTTTTCTGGCTTCGTGGTATCATGATCTGGGCATTGCGGGTTGTTGGCTTTTGCGAAGCGCTTAGATACCATCGAGATTCCACCTCTGAGGCCTTTCTCTACGAACAAATGCATGTCTATGTCTGTTAAAAGTTCGAGCTCGATTTTCGTCTTTTTCAACAAAGCGTCCCAGGCCATTCCTGGTAGGCTGAAGTAGTTAGCCGGGTCCAGACTGTAGTGATTCATCGATGTGGATCTGAAGGTCTCGAATACATCGGCTAGCATGAGTACATCCGTACGGAGATACAAGTCGTGATAGTCGCCCAGAGTCTTACATTCGAATTCATCCCATACTCTTTGAGCGTGTTGATAATCCTCATCAGAAATGTTCTCTCGGGACAGCCTGCTGTAGAACGCTTCTTTGGGTGGAAGTCGGTCTTCTTCGAAGCGGTGGTAATCGTCAATGTGCTCGTAACAATATACGCCCTTTCGCCTCAAAAGATCTAGTTTTGTCCTATCATTGTGAACGAAACTTTCCTTTATATATGCTGTTGTCACTTTCAGATCCTCTAGCGACAGATTTCCTGATAATTTATCCAACGAGCTGTTTAGAAACTGGAGACTATCAATGAACTGTAGTTGCCCAATGTTAAATGTCATATATTTCTCCATATTGTTTGGAATACAGTTAATTTCAGTTTCCTCATCCTGTGCGGCCTCACAGCTACCTATCGCTTGCATTATGAGGTGGCTGTCGTAACCTCGCAGATTGTGGAAGACCACCGGTACCTTACACTTATCTGGATATATTCGAAGTTTGAGGTTGCAGGCGTTATGAGCGGCACCTCGATATTTACCGGTAATGTGACAGTGGTCGCGAACTCTATCCTCTTCGAGCGCTTCTCCGCAGATATGACATTCAGTAGCCTCGCGGAATGATTGGCGATCAACTGCTGACATAACCATCTTAGCTGGGGTGGCCAACCTTTGTTTGATAGTGGCTAGCTCGCCTTGTAGTCGTTGTAGGAACTCTTCCACGGCGTTCTCTCCACGATATAAAACTGGTTTCTTCGTGCGGCCATCGCATCGAACCACTATATAACAGAAGCTGCACGGTTTCTGCTCAGCTATCTGTCTGGTGTTGCTCTCGTTGGGGTTCATGGCTGCATTTAGGACTGGCACGTTCAACGCCTCGAAGTCGGCGTAAATGGTGTACGGGACTCGCATCTGTTTGCGATGGTTCTGAAATTTGAGGATATTTTCATCCTCCTTAGGCATCTCAATCCGCTGAGGCTTCTTACTAATGCCCTGACAATCTTTGATATGGGCATCCAGCAAGTCTTGTCTACAGAATATGTGTAGGCACCGACGACATGGATGTTTTCGTCCATGAAATTTGCTGTTTTTATAAAGCATGCGGGCTAGATCCTTGATCCAGACATAATGAAAATTTTCATTTGCGTCGTCGGCCAGTAGTAGAAGGTCAAGATTGTGGACACTGGCCCGGTTTGAAATGTGAATGGGATACAAAGCTTTATCCCACCCGAAGACTGAGACGCTTATAGTTGGATTTTGACGCTCAAACTTGTCGATATCTGTGACTTTCACTGGAAATTCTATACCGCCAAAGTTTAGCTCCTGGAGGTGGGTACGATACTTAGTTGGGCGTTGAGGGTCCTTTTCTACTGGATACATGGCACTTAAAATGGCCCACTCAAAGCATCGGTTATCTTCATTCTTGACATTAATAACCGTGCGAGGGGGGATGTACTTTGGTGTGGGAAAGTAGCTCTTACCTCGGAAAGGCTTATATCTTGCAACACCGAGGTCTAGCCCCACGACCCGCTTCAATCTCCACCCAGATCCCTCACTGGTGTACTCTTCGAGGAGGTTTAGTACTTCAGCCTTGGCCTTTCGTATCGCCTTTTGGATTTTACCCGCATTGGTAACTGGCACTGCTTTGCTTCGAAAGTATACCGTCTTGGTAATAGTACCCGGGGTCGCGTTGCCATCATACACATTATCAACAGTCGGAGCCAGCTTTTCCAACTCAACTGTCAACACTTGCGAGTATTTCAGACCATCTTGTTTCAACAGCTCTTCGTTGAGTTGCGCCTCAATGTTCTGCTCCATTGCACTCAAGAAAGCCAACGCATCTCCTTCCAGCCTGTGGTTAAGAGGCACTTCTGCACGGAAGTCTCTCAGAAGCTGATTGGCGAGCTCTTTGTGTAGTAGAAAGGGTGGTGGTCTACCTCTATCCTTCTTAATTAGGAGTGGATCAAATTGTGCCAGAAGGGCCTTACGTTTTGCCCCTCTATGCTTGCGCACTGGCGGAATTGGCCTCGGAAGCAGTGGCTGTAGTAAGCGCCTTTTGACTGCATCTGGGATAGGTTCGTCTAAGATATTCTGTAGAACAGCTCGAAGAGCTGGGGGACCAGTAAACTCACCCAACAATTGTTCAATTTTTTCATTCGTAGACAATGCCATAGTTATAAATTAGTTTATACTACTGTGGCAAACTTTTCTTTAATATAATAATTATGTCGTTTGTTCAAAATGAAATTTTTGTTTACTGATATTCGATTGGCGCTTGCTCATCTGTATTACCTCAATACAATAACTATGTCGTTTGTTCAAATGATAATTTTTTATTCTACTGATATATTTGATAGTCGCTTCCATTCCCTATTAAATTCACGGACTAACCCACCACGTCGTATTCTTGATTGTATAGCATAATAGCCACACTTCATACACTCACCCAAGCGGTTTTTGATACCCCTCCCACATTTAGCGCAAGGTTTTGTCCCGCAACCGTTTCGCAGTCGTGCCAAATGCTTGAAACAGTACTCCCCAATGCATCTGTGACAGCAGAGAGTTGTTTTGCCTATCATAAGCCATTTGCAAAAGTTTTGCCCTAACATTATGCTTTATGTATACCACAACCTATTCATTCATTTAAAATGAAAAATTACCCGGTTTGGGCCGGCCTCGTGAGAGGTTCTCGGCCGGCAGCAAACGTTGGTAATCTCATTTCTTTACCCTGAATGACCATTCCATTCCCTCTGGCAGGCCCTTGAGGGCGCCAACAGGTTGGTGTTTCAGATTCACTCATTGTAAGGGTTTTTTAAGCTTTCAGAACTCCACCTAGCGACTGCGTCAACTCCGGTTTCAGATTCGCTCATTGCAAGGGTTTTAAAGCTTTCAGAACGCCACCTGGTGAATGCGTTGAAACGCCTACTTAACTCCTACTCAGCGTCTCTCTGCCTTAATACGTAAACTTAAGCGACAAGGGTATCTGCCAACTGATATTCCTACATTTGACTTGTTGTGTTCTAAGGCGAACGATGCTCTCTTTGCTGCAATCCTTCGGGACCCAGGGCATGTCTTCCATGATTTGCTGCCTCCGGTACGATCTTCCGGGTACTCACTTCGACCTCGCTGGCATAATCGTGAGATACCACGCTGTGATCCTTGACAGGGAACGGCTACATTGCTAGATTACTGCATTAATGATAAGAAAACACTTGCTTCTTTATTTACTAATTTTATCATTTTTATTTCGATTTATTATTACTTCTTTTTTTTACAATCAATGCTTCTAGCTTCTGTCCCATTGTGCGTTTGCTAATGGTGTAATAAAGAATATTCTTACTTACCTACTTACTTACTTACTTACTTACTTACTTACTTACTTACTTACTTACTTACTTCTTCTTAATGTAACTCTGGACTTTCGAGAGTTTTCTGAAAAACACACTTATAAATAGCCTACATGTTCTATAGTCTATATATCATTAGGTATGACAGGACCTGTTAACTCAAAAATGTCAACAGTGAACTCTAGTGGTTCTTCGATGTAGGTCTAGGTTTCACTGGTCTACTTCCTGATTGTGTCAAGCCTCGACTTGCAGATAATTCGCCTCATTTTAGCCTGTAAATGAACGATAATTGAGTTTTGGCAAAGCATTATTTCGTTCACGTTCGCTCTAAAATCCTAACGATAATTTTGCTGTTTGTAGTATGATATGGATAGCTGTTTGAAACGTTAGAAAATAGTGCTTATCCAAAATAGCCACAAGAATTGACAGTTTGTGCAAAGCAAAGCAAGCACATCGCTCCCACTGACATTACTGGTTTTTTGCGAAACCGATGTTATGGAGTATTAAAACAAAGACTGCAGGAAGTCAATAACAATTTATTCAGTGTTACCTTTTGTATTATAATAGTCCTCAGCGTCATAAGCAAGCTTGTATTGCGGAAATAGTCTGCCTGTTATTTTGATTAAATTTAGTGATAAATTTTACTTTTAAAATGCTGGGGTCCGCGATCTATGCCTGGAAGAAGTAAGGGGTCCCTGGTCCAAAAAGTTTGAAAACCTCTGTCCTGGGACATATCTCGCTTCCCCATGGGTTTTCTGTTGTCGACATTCTCCGTCTAATTTGGCTGAGCCCCCATTAATGTAAACACATCTCTTCTTACCTGAAGAATGAAATTTACCTCTGTTCAAATAATCCGTAGTAACCTTCCCTTGATTCCCTCAGCATCTACCATTATTTCAAAAGCTTGATTTTATTTCCTCGATTTCATCTGATCCTACTTTGAGATCAAACAAGCCGCCGCATTTCAACGTCTTCTCCTTCCGCCGTGTACTATTTCCTGTGCTAGCACGTTGATTATCCACAACTGCCTCGCTTAAACACAAGTTTCTGGTCTTATTTGAACTAACTGGCTCAAGCAGCTCTTTCGGTGCGTGATCTCCTGCTGTTTCACCTCCCGCCATGACGTCATCCGTCTGTATCCCTACACTCAACTCAACGTGCTTAGACTTTGGGTGTTTTCACATAGAGTTCATATCTCTGTGGAACACATTTGGGCTAATTAATTATCAAATCAGTTATCAGTCCTTCGATCACTAAAGATTATACTTGGCCACTGAATTCCTTTCCTGTAATTTCTATTATAGCTACAGGATATTTTCCTGTTGTTCCGTTCGCAAACACACAATTCTTCTTACGATTTGTATATTGGTGTGGCTTAACCAATTCTTTCTTTACAGCCAAACACGTGGCACCCGTATCCATTATGGCTTCGACTCTTCTCCCATTAATAATCACTCCTTCAACCTTACTGCACCAGAGCAAAGGTTGTCCTTCTACAAGGCAACATGCGATTCTCTCCACTTCTTCTTCACTTTCTTCTATACATTGCATCATAGCAATTTTATGCAGTCTATCATCAGGTTTCATCTCTTTGAATCTCCAATCATTCCTGAATTGGTTTCTATCTCTATTATCTCTGTATTCTTGGTATCAGGGGCTTTCACCTCCGGACGATTCACCTCTAGGGGTATTCACCTCCGAACGTTTCACCTCAGGACGTTTCATCTCCGGACGATTCACCTCTAGGGGCTTTCACCTCTAGGGGCTTTCACCTCTAGGGGCTTTCACCTCTAGGGGCTTTCACCTCCAAATGTAAAATGAGACCTTTTGAAGAGATTTATATACGCAAGTTATTTACGCCGAAAACATAACAGACAACATATAAACTATGAAAATAATTATCACTAAGCAATGAAGTAGATTTCTTAGTGTCAACATGCAAACTATGCAACTAATGAAGCAAATTTCGAACACAAGAAATGAATTGAGATAAGAAGACAATGAAAGCTTCTAGAACCTAGCTAAGTAGACACCTAATAACCTGATAACGGCAGATGATAAGGACAGACCAATTGTTTCGTTTTCGGCGTTCGAAATCTGCTTCATTGCGTAAGCCTAGTATAATTATTGCCTGACTTTGCCTGTTTATGACACAATAATTAGTTGCATAGTTTGCACAGTTTGCATGTTGACACTAAGAAATCTACTTCATTGCTTAGTGATAATTAGTTTCATAGTTTTTATGTTATCTGTTATGCTTTCGGCGTAAATAAATCTCTTCAAAAGGTCTCAGTTTACATTTGGAGGTGAAAACTGGCGTAAATAAATCTCTTCAAAAGGTCTCATTTTACATTTGGAGGTGAAAGCCCCTAGAGGTGAAAGCCCCTAGAGGTTAAAGCCCCTAGAGGTGAAAGCCCCTAGAGGTGAAAGCCCCTAGAGGTGAATCGTCCGGATGTGAAACGTCCGGAGGTGAAACGTCCGGAGGTGAATACCCTTAGAGGTGAATCGTCCGGAGGTGAAAGCCCCCTGAACCGTATTCTTTACCCCTATGTTGGGTTCCTCTTTGTTCCTCTTTATTCCAATAATGCTTTCTTTCATGCTGAGCAGCACCTTGTTGCTCGTCATGCCTCTGTTCGGCTTCCCTATTGAAATTCTTTTGGCTACCATTCTTATTCTTGTTCATGTTCATTCCTCTTCTTTCATCTTCTACCTGAGCTTCAACGTAATTCTGCGCTTGGCTTATCATCTCACTAAGATTCTATTTTCCCTTTTCTTTCAGGAACTTTCGTAAATCAGTGTCACAAGTAATAAAGAATTGATCTCTGAGTATTAGTGACTCCAATCATTCATAATTCAGCTCCATGCCTGACATTTCTGTCCACTTTCTGAGATATCTCTCAAGTCTCTCCACAAAACTGTCCTACAGTTTCGTTTCTTTCTCTCCCTTCCTGTTTAAATTTCCGGCGAAACACGCCCTCAGTAAGACAAAATCTCCTCGAAAGTTCACACTTCAGCTTTTCATTATCTTGGGCCTCCTCAGCATCCATTCGCTGATATACTTCTAACGCACGAGACCCAAGAGAACGGGCCAACGTCAAAGTTCAAAGTTCTTTCGGTACCGAATAAGCTAAGCATGTCCTCTCAAACCTGAGTAAGTATGCATCTAAACAGTCTTTGTCTTCTCGAAACATTGGCATTTTAACATATTTGGCACTATTATTTTCCCTGTACCTCCTCTATCCACTCCATTGTTTGTCCGCTCTTCCTGTCTATCATCGTACATCATTCTCATTTCCATTTCTTTCAGGCAAATTTCTGTCTGTGTCTCAGTCTCAAGTCTCTTTTGTTCCGCCTCATGTTCCATTCTCTTTTCCTCATTTCACTCTGTCGTATTTTCTCCTCATTTTCCTCCTGTCTTATCTTTTCCTCTTTACTCTCGTCTTGCCTGGCTTTTACAAATTCCTTCAGATCTGGAGTAAACGTATGTTTTTGCGTAATTAATTATTGGACGAAATGTCCACGTTCACTTTAGCGTAATTAATTATTGCAAACTGGATGAGCGATGAAATTAGAAATCAAACTGGAAGCTGGATGAGCGATGAAAATGGAGATCAAACGAGAAGCTGGATGTGCGAAGAAAATAAGCCTGAAACTAAAAGCTGTATCAGCGATGAAAATGTGTGTTATTGAAACTTAAAATAGAAGCTGGACGTGCGATGAAAATGAGCCAAAACTGGAAGCTGGATGGATGAACGATTAAAACATGTAATATTAAAAAGTAAACTAAGTCAAAGTCATAATATGTTAGGGAAGCCAGGTCGAAATCTGTTCTCTTTTCACTACTATGCTCTGCCTGTTCTCTGCAAGTTGAAGTAGGGGCCTACTCTGTTGGACACACAGAAGTACATCTGCTTTTCTGTCCAAAGACTACATTGGCTTCAGTTGCTTTAGCCATTGGTTTCCTGTGCAGTGATTTCCTTATTAAGTTAAATCATTTCTACACTGTGTACAATTGGATTTTCTTAGAGGTTAACATCCGTGGCAACAATTTCTAAACCTTTTTGCAATTCATGCACGTATAGGCAATACATTTTGGATGCAAGAGGTTCGTGCTACAAGCAATGGTCTTCCCATCTGAACCAGACTGTTTGGAAAGAATTCTGTGATGTTGTGCTATAGCCTGCTATGCAGCTCAAAGACCACAATTTATTAGATGCGTAATTATTTGCGTACTGTAGATTGTGACATTTATTGAAACCTAAGTGCTGGCAGCTCTATTCCAGGCTGTGCACCTAAATTCTCCAATGTGCCATATCTGGATACTCGAAGTGTTTGTTGTATTTCCATACGTAACAGACAACCAATAATTGGCTGGTGGGTTGGAATCAACGTGACATGTAACAGTTTTACCAATGTACACTTGGTCTCCCTCTTTGGCTCCGGTTATTGAGTTTGCATCATTCTGCTAGTTTCAAATCTGACAAAATAATTAAAACATTTATAAAATTTAATTTCTTTTATTACACACAACACACGAATATATTAACTTCTTTTATTCATTGACTGAGAACATTATACAGGTTATAAATGACAAATCTCAAAACTGTCAAGTCTTTATGCATCAGAATGGCACTCATTCATAAACACAGCCAACTAAGAAATTCTCATAACATCGCGGCATCTGTCCTGTTCTGTAATACTTTAACAGTTAGTTGATATCTACTTGCAACAATAGTCAGCGACAGACTCAAATTTTCACCTTACTCCTACAAGCTGACTGAAGATTCTGACATTAGTCATGCTTACCACCCATTAGTCTTCTGATCACTTGAAACATGTCTTTTAGTGAAAATTATAAGGCCTATACATAATCATGTTTTCAAAGACCATAGGCTATATCTTGGCAATTGTAAATTTTCAGCGAAACACATGGAATGACATTCGCTTTTAATTGCTATTGAAGTTGGTTTATCGAGCTGAGTAATTTAATTACTAATTTTAATCTCTTATAATCTAAACCACTGAAAATTGTCACTTGGAGCTACTCAAACTTTAAGAAACTTACCAAGAAATTTTGACTTAATTGCAAAATAGCAATAACAAGAAAATCTAGAAATTTAGATGCAGGATTTTTTAACAGGAGCATCTAAGCCACACAGAACTCAGAATTGGCTAATTTCTACGAAATGTGAAAAACTGAAGTCTGCTGGATGGCCATTTATAATAATTATTTTTACAAGGCGTTTGTTTAAACATAATGTAATATGATTCATAGAAGACTTCTCTTTTGGGGTTTTAATTGGTTGTTCTTCATTGATCATTATAGCCATAAAATCAACTTCGACCGATTTATATTATTTCTCCTAAATTTGAAGATATCAAGAGTCAGTTACTCAGTTGTATTATTCGCTGATCCACTCGGTGGATTACCAGTAACTTTGAAAGAAGTATTACAACTGAAACTGGGGAAAGGCGTAAAGTTTCCAGGCACTTGAGTAATACTAGATACTGCTGTAGGCCTATTCAGATTCCCAGAGTTTGTACATTGAGGCGTAGGGCTGTTGACGATGGTGGCTGGGTTGCTTTTGACCAAATCATATTCACTGCGATGTATGAAGTATTGGCCGTGTAACTGATAATTATTGCAAGACATCTGAACTGTTTGGTTATATAGGAGTTCTGCCGGAGCATTTTGGAATTATATTGCACACTGGATCAGAATCTACACAAAATACCAATTTGAAAAGACAATTTTAAAATTTTAAAACTAAGAGAATTCAATGCAAATTTGACAAATATAAATTAGTCTTTGGACCAGATTCTATGAGAGAATTTTAACAATTATAAATTTTTTAGAGAAACTGTCACAGCTCAACTCCTGCAAATAAACTTTACTGGTTATGTTCTTGTAACTTAATTCCTGTCCACTCTCAAAAACTAAAACGATGTGACATTCAGTGCTATAAAAACTAAAATGATCCAGGATCTAAGTTAAGCCAACCTGAACGTAGTTGAGATGAACCTAATTTATATGTTGGTTGATTTAAGTGACTCTGTTGATTGGCGTTAAGCTTTTATGAAATAACAGTTTAAATAAAATTAAACCTTTACTGCGTTAGAGTTGAATGGCTTTGAGGCATTAAATGTGAAAGGGTTAAACAAGGCTACGTCTTGTTCAACCCTATGACGCACACCTGGTACTGGACCCCAGCGACGATAGTAATCAATCATCATAAATAACAAATCTCAAAACTGTCAAGTCTTTATGCATCAGAATGGCACTCGTTAAATGTAAAAACAAAGGGACCTTACGTCTTGTCCAACCCTATGACGCACACCTGGGGTCTACTGGACCCCAGCGACGACAGTTTCTTGATAACTACGTCGATACAAATAGTAAAAATCTGATATTTTTCTATTTCCTCAGCTATTCATCCCCTACATTTGTGAATATCTTTGAATAGATTAATGTTTTTGGTTAAAAAGTAAAAAACAAGATAGACACCTTGGTCATATTTACCATACCTGGGGTCCAACAGACCCCAGGCTGTAATATTGATAGTCTCATGACGCATTGACTATTGTATAATCCAGGCTACGTCAGTAATGGAAAGACCTGTACTTCCATGGTACAATACTGGAAGAAAGATAACGATAGACAACTCGGCTTTGACAAGCAATCAAAACTTCAGGCAGCACCACAAGCCCGGTAGAAGCGCTGTGTAATCTGTCTGCGTACGTTTGAATAACTGATTATTGTTTATCACAATAAAAAAAATTTCGTGCAGTGAATATAACATTATATCATTATCCAAACATGTTGCATAACTGCATGCACTCTCTCCCACCTTCGCTTGGTTCATTCATTTCCATGTTTTATTAAAACTGAAGAAAACTGCTCTCCGTACGTGTTATCGATGGGGTCCATTAGACGCCAGGTGTGCTAAAAGTGTTGGCTCGGAAGGTGTGCGTCATAGGGTTAAGTGGTTCACTTTATTCACTACAACAGCTACCACGAAGGAAGTATGAACTATTTGAAGTATTCAAAGTTATTGTTTGCACAAGATCTAGTGCAGAGATGAGTAAACAGTTTCTTATACACCACACATAATTATTTGACTAGCAATAAACATTTCACATGGCTCTTGAACGGGTCCGGTATAGGCAAATTAGAGAGCTCTTCAGGCAAAGAGTTCCATACTGTTGGCCTATTTATCGATGAAAATGGCTTTGTTTTGCAATACCATGTAGAGTTGTAGACCATAATGAATTGTTCAAATGTACTTTGTTCGATTGGTTGCCCACTGCAGTAATTTCAGCCCTCGGTAAAACGCAGATATAATTATATGTAAGTCTTTATTATGGGCATATGCAGAGGGAAACAATGCAGAAAAACTATACAGCTTGTTAGTCTTAATATACTTTACATTATTTTCATTTGCAGAGTGATAACTTACTGATAGTGATCAAGTCAGCAGATACTTGCTAAGATGACCCTTCACTACAACAGTATGTTCCAGCTCTTGGTGATGTTGCGCTAAGGATGATTAAGTTATTCTGCTGAGATCCCGATTGTTCAATTGCATAATACGGGTTTTCTTCAACAGTGACAGTGGAACCAGATGAAATGACCACAGCAGATGATCCTCCAACTGGTAAATTGCTCCAGCTTATAAACGAATATCCAAGATTCGATGTACAGGACATAATGACTCTGGATGTTCCATTGAGGACAGCTATGTTCCTCAGAGACATCGTTATTAGACCATCTTAACCTAAATACAAGAAATCGTAACATTCGTTGTTGATGTTCACATTTACTTCAACTGACTGTGACACAATATCAGTTATCTCTTTTGGTTTGGAACCACTTTAGTTCAAGTGCAATCTTCTACATTAAAAGATTTGGCCTTTATTAGCTCCAACACCTTTGCTGCTAACACCTGTTGGACTAATACGATCAACTGCTTAAAATATCTTTTGTGTAACAATTAGACTTACAGCTAATGCAAATGCAATGTCCACAACACTGTTGAACCTTCAATTCGATGTCCTGAGTGCGAGACACGTTGCAATTTAATGTTCTCATGAGAACATCTGTATGACTGGAAGACATCGGCAGCAGGATGCGACCGCAGGTTCGGAACGCACGTTATTTTTTTCTATGACGTAGGCCTACGTACGGTTCGCCTACGTTATTCTGCCGTACGTTGGCTTACGTTAATATCAGTTCACGAAGAAAAGAAAATACATAACATTATGCACAAGAAAAGTCAATAATAGTTGGTGATTTACGGTCGTAAACAATTTTAACCATTAGGGCCTACATCAGGTGTTGAATTATCTCTACTTTTAAACATATAAATTCCAAATTGCTAATATTCTGTCTAATGTATAATATGAAGATAATTAAGATTTTACGACACACTTTATAGGATGGTCAGTGCCAGTGGTCATTTTGTTGGTAATACAAAATTTCGGTACCGTCCGTAAATGATTAGGCCTGCTCACCGGGAGACTAATACCGTGGAGCTAAACTGAGCATTTTTAATGTATGTGTACCGTACGCGCCGTTACAAGACTATAGTCATATTGAGGTTCTTTGTGAATGATCAGATAAACTTGTGGCATTTTTTAGCGTACTATGAGTCTACGAATATTTGACATCCGTGTTTGAAAACTAATCGTGCAATCACAGAACCTGATACAGAAGCTAAGCAGATGACATCAGCTTACCATCTCCAGATGCCATCATACAAACAGCTTTACACGCTATCGCATATGATTAAAACGTTTGACAATGGAACGAGGAATATGGCAGAAAACTAAAATATCGTACTAAGTTACACATTGGTTGATGCATTATGGATCAGACACAGGCGCGATAGAAATTAGTAATCAATAATAACAATTATGATAATCTAAGAGCTGCAGTGTCGTGTAGTAATCACAGTCGATGAAGACACCGAAGTTATTCTTTTGCAATTATAGGCCTACTATAAAGCTGTTAGCTCCTGTTTAACGACACTGTGTCATAACAAAGATGATTAGCGTCGCCCTCCTCCTTTCTACAAGTTTGGGACTGGCATTGTCAGAGTAGGAGTTTATGCTATCGGAAGGACAGATGATCTTTATACAGACGAAAGACTATTCACCATTGCACGGATTAGGTACATTTACCTTATAGGTATTATGCAGCAGTGAAGCTGCTGATAGGCAAGTCCCAACACAGGAGGCTTCTTACTAGACTTAATTTATGGACACCATTAGGATATGCTAGCATTTTGCGATATTACCACTTCATTTTGGTTACAGGCACAACAGCGTTTCTATACTGGTGCGTTACAATTCTGAATAATGCAGATCCCATATTTACCACTAAATTTAGTTACACAAAAAATCGAGTAAATTTTGTTTTGATCTACAGTCTTACGTTTTTCAACTCTTTGTTCTTTGTTGGTTTGTCGGATCTGTTAGAAATTAAGAAAAAGAATTCAAATTTTTAGACAGTCTTTGAGATTAACCTCGGTAAAATGTCAAGAAATTAATTGCAGTGGCCGAGATCAAAGTGTGGCCTAATTGGAAATGGATAAATCTACTTACTTCGCCAGGCAATATGGCAGGAATCTACCTAAATGAATCGAAATTTGAAACAAGCCTAAAGTCACGTTTAGAGTTCTAGTCTCTTCCTGGTTGGCACTTGCAACTATATAACGCCGAAAACAGATTACTTAGGCTGTCCTCATCGAAACCCTCCGTAACAGCTGCTCTGCCTCTCCCTGGTCTCTCTGGCAACCGGACTGGGACCACCAACGGACATCGATCTCTGCACAACCCCTCGGATACGTCGCAGCGCTCGTGAATAAGCTGGTGCTTTACGCTCAGCTTTACAGTGGCGCTTTAGAAAATTGGAGATTTACGATTAAGATTACGATTGATTTGAAACTAATGCACAAATAGGGCCTTCACCTTCAAATCCGTACGTCACGCTCGTGAATAAGCTGGTACCCTGCGCTTAGTTTTAGAATATCTAGTGGCGTTATAATATTCAACTTTAAAGCGTCACATCTTTTTATAGGTTGCAAAAAGTTAGGAAAGTTAAAAATCAACTAAACTGATTTTAAGAAAATTGTGTTTACAGGCAGGCCCGGCTCAAGACATTTGGCGGCCCTAGGCAAACCGGCGGCCCTAAGCAAACCGTCCGAAAATTTATAGATTTTCGTCATAGTAGGCCTTAATCATAGTTATTTCATCCATCTTTTTTGGAATTTCATCTTACCAAAAAAGTTGATGACCTTTTTTCCTGCGCGATTTATTACCCCAACACTATAAACCAACACTATAATCCATCTAACGAATAATAATTAAATAATTTTGGAAAAATGGTAAATTGGCGGCCCCTAAAAATCGGCGGCCCTAGGCGGCTGCCTAGTTCGCCTAACGTTTACAGGGATGCTCTTGCTTGGACTATAATAAAAGCTGTATTGGTCATTGTCCTCCTTCTTGTGTATGTTTGTGATTCGTGCCCTGCGAATTACCCCCGTAACCAGAGCGAGATGAAGAGCCAACAGCCCTCCACTGAAACTTATTTACGGGGAGACATCGACATTCTACTCTTAAGTCTACTTTTCGATCAGCATCTAATGTAGAGTATGCTGTTCATGATACACGTCTTCTCTTTGGTCGGCGTTCATTCATAGCCGCTGGTCCTTTCATATATATATATATATATATATATATATATATATATATATATATATATATATATATATATATATATATATATATATATATATATATATATATATATATATATATATAGCCACCCAGCTCCGAGAAAAGAGCACTTAACGTTCGGGGAGCAGGAAAGGATAGGAAAATAACCCCGAAAAGAGTTGCAACCGCGCCATCCACGCTAATATATATATATATATATATATATATATATATATATATATATATATATATATATATATATATATATATATAGTCTAGAAACACCTGTTAGCAAATTGTTACATGATTTCCTTCTGTAAATTTAAGCAAGTTGTGTACATTTGAGTCATTCATTCCCCATTGGCGGCCATCTTTTTTGGCGCCAAAATTTGACCTTTTCCCGTGGTCCGATTTTGGTAAACTTTTAGTATGTTCATCTCCAGACCGATATATATATATATATATATATATATGTATATATATATATATATATATATATATATATATATATATATATATATATATATAGTATGCTGTTCATGATACACGTCTTCTCTTTGGTCGGCGTTCATAGTCGGGTCAATATACGATTTGACCCCAAGAAAATTGCAAGAAAACGTTTTATGCTGATTTTCGGGTGCATTCGGTCTGGAGATGAACATACTAAAAGTTTACCAAAATCGGACCACGGGAAAAGGTCAAATTTTGGCGCCAAAAAAGATGGCCGCCAATGGGGAATGAATGACTCAAATGTACACAACTTGCTTAAATTTACAGAAGGAAATCATGTAACAATTTGCTAACAGGTGTTTCTAGACTAATAATATTTGACCCTGCTGAAAACGAAAATCGTGGTTAGCAAGCTGGATTTTTAGCGGTTCCATGGAAAAACAAGATGGCGGCCAAAATGGTGGCCAATATCTTCTAATGGCTATAAGTGAAGTCGTGTATGTGATGGAAACAGGAATTTAGAGTCTAAATTAAAATTTTCGGGGTCAAGGAATGCGATGGAACTAAAGACATATATGTAGCACTGCCAAAAAACAAAATGGCGGCCAAAATGGCGGCCAAATATTTTCAAATGGCTATAAGTAATGTTATGTATGTGATGGAAACATGATTTTAGAGTCTAAATTAACATTTTTGGGGTCAAGCAATGCGATGGAACTAAAGACATATAGGTAGCACTGGCAAAAAACAAAATGGCGGACAAAATGGCGGACAATGTCTTTAAGTGGCTGTGAGTAAAGTCATGTGTTTGATGGAAACCTGATTGAAACAAAATGACAGACAAAATGGCGGCCAGTATGGAGTAGTATTTTCTTGGTCAAAGACCACCAAGTGACCAAGGAAGTATTGTATTGTATTGTGTCTAGAGATTTATAAAGCACCTCTCGCAGAATAACTAACTATCCAGAGGCAATCTTAGCACAGAAGCCCCGGGGAACCAGAAATGCCTTTAGGGAACGCCAGACCGATAAGGGCCTGGTTGAACAACATAAAACCACCGAAAACGTCTTTGGTCATCGATCTCCTGCCTACTGGGACAGGGTACGCTCTCAGTGGGTCTCCTGCCGATTCTGCCGAGGATTTTCTCTAGATGATGACATGGAAGATTGCTGATCTTCGAGCGAAGACTCTTGATCCCCTTCCTCTGCAATTCTCCTACACGGACCACACCTTCGAAGGATTCCATCCAATCCTTGAAACGGAACTCTGTCAAATAATTGGATTATAACACTAACATGGACCATGGAAAAAAATCATGCGAACTGCACCCTCTTTCCCCATTTTTGGGTGACCATTTTAGACGATTTGCCTCCATTTCTAGTTTATATATGTAATAGGTCGCTTTCTGATGGTTACCTATTGGCTCCCCAAAAGCGGGCTATTGTTTTCTCGACATTGAAAAAGCAAAACCTTGACCAAAATGCCTGTCAAAATTACCGGCCCATCTCCCAGCTTTCTTTTCTCTGAAAGACCCTTGAAAGACTAGTTTCACTCCAGCAACTCCCCTACTTTGGGCAAGCTCGGCTTTTGCTGGCCGGCCTCCCAATCTGGCTTCAGGGGCCAATATTCCACCGAAACTGTTCTCTTATCCCTGTTGTCTGATATTTATGTACCTATTGATCACTATCATCTCTCTCCTGGCGCTTTTTGATGTCTCATCTGCATTTGACATGGTTGACCATGAGATCCTGCTTCAGCGACAGCAACTGTCCTGTTGCCTTTCTGGTGTTCTTCTTCTTTGGTTTAAATCATACCCCTCTGACTGCTCACAGCTGGCTGTCCTTGGTGAAATCAGGACTCATTGGACAGAGGTCGAATTTGGTGTTCCCCAGGTCTCGGTGCCATCCTATACATCCTCTTCACTGCTGATATCCCGTCTCTATTTACTAAGCATGGGGCAAATGACAATCTTTATGCAGATGATGCCGAGTCTTTTGTTCATGGTCCGTCAACTGATCAACTCTCCCTCATTCGCTCCATTGACCATCATCTTGTCTCTGACCTTCACTACTGGATGTCGACTAACCGTCTCTGCCTAAACACTGCTAAGACTCAATTGATCTGGTTTGGGACTAGACAGAAGCTTGCTAAACTTGACTTTTCATTGCTGACTAAGAAATTCCCTTCTTACACCTACTCTGCCATCGTCCGCCACTTGAAAGTCACACTGAACACCTCCCTGACTTCACAGAGCATATCTCCAACATGACTCACTCCTGCTTCTTTCAACTGAGGCGTCTTAGGGCAGTCAGACGCTCGGTCTCACCTTCTGTCTTTAATACCGTAGTTCACGCATTTGTCTGCTCACGCTTGGACTACTGCAACTCACTCCTCATGAATCTATCTAAGCAGCGTCTCTCCAACTTCAATCTGTTCTAAATGCTTCTGCTAGGCTTATTGCTCGACTTCCCTGCTGTGCCCTTATCTCTACCTACATGCTTGATGTCCTGCACAGGCTCCCTATTGCCGCGCGCATCCGTCATAAAATCATCATCCGTGTCTCTAAATTACAGAAGGGTACCGCCCCGAAATATATCTCCAACTATTTGCGACAGCCGCTTTCTGCATCTTCTTCTCACTCATTGCGCACTGTGAATCGGCTAGATCTTTTTGTTCTCAGGGCTAAAACTGCCTAGGCCCAACACCGGGCATTTGCTGTAGTGGTATCCACGATCTGAATGACTTACCTTCCTCTCAGCTCAGGGCCAAACTAATGACTGGCTTTTCCTCATCGGTCTCGCGTTCCCTAAATGCATTTCTGGTTCCCCGGGGCTTCTGTGCTAAGAGTGCCTCTGGATAGTTAGTTATTCTGCGAGAGGTGCTTTATAAATCTCTAGACACAATACAATACAATACTTCCTTGGTGTTCTTTGACCAAGAAAACACTACTCCAGACTGTTGGCCATTTTGTCTGTCATTTTGTTTCAATGAGGTTTCCATCAAACACATGACTTTACTCACAGCCACTTAAAGACATTGTCCGCCATTTTGTCCGCCATTTTGTTTTTGCCAGTGCTACCTATGTGTCTTTTGTTCCATCGCATTGCTTGACCCCAAAAATGTTAATTTAGACTCTAAAATCATGTTTCCATCACATACATAACATATCTATCTATCTATCTATCTATCCATCTATCTATCTATTTATCTATCTATCTATCTATCTATCTATCTATCTATCTATCTATCTATCTATCTATCTATCTATCTATCTATCTATCTATCTATCTATCCATCTATCTATCTATCTATCTATCTATCTATCTATCTATCTATCTATCTATCTATCTATCTATCTATCTATCTATCTATCTATCTATCTATCTATCTATCTATCTATCTATCTATCTATCTATCTATCTATATATCTATCTATCTATCTATCTATCTATCTATCTATCTATCTATCTATCTATCTATCTATCTATCTATCTATCTATCTATCTATCTATCTATCTATCTATCTATCTATCTATCTCTGAGGTTCCAACGCCAGTTTCGCTCATGCTACGGTTGATCATTTTCTTTATGAAGCCACATCTAAAGGATATCTATCTAAACATTAACTGATTGTTTTAGTTCTTTGGATGTCAGTCGATATATTCTACGGATAGACCATCATGCATAATATTAGATCTACCAAAACGGTCCTAAGCTAAAAGATCTAATCCATACACTGCATGACTAAATGCAAGATTCGCAGAAAATCACAGGCAGACCATTGAGACGAAGACTAGTCTGGATAGACATCACATGACGACATGACATCATTTGAACTAATGACGTAGGACAATGGAGAACATTCATTCGTACCTGTGGCCGCCAAATGGCCGACATCAGGAAACGACGACGACGACGACGACGATGATGATGATGATGGTGTAGGCTATTAATTGTATGTCTTAATTTTTCCCGGCTTACAAGCATCTCATGCACGTAGGCCAGCTGACATTCAAATGCTGGTTGCAACGATGTCAGTATAGGGGCCTAATTATATTGTAGGCAATGGGGCTCTGACGCCGAGTAATTCATTCTTCAAATAACCGATATGGGAAAATAGCCTGTATACTTAGGACATAATACGTGGAGGAAAGATTTACTGAAGCGCTTTCTAATCTAAAAACCTCTAAATCTTTATAACCATAGTCAGAAAAATCCCCAAATGCATGCTGTACTTCGTCGTTGGATCAGCCTCGGAGAGAACTGAATTCATCTCTCAGCTGGATGGCTTGGCTTTTTATATTGAAAAATAATCTGAATGATTAGTGGATCGGAAGTTATCGTTTCCACTTCTGGTCAACTTGCGCTATTTATTTGAAATGTATTTGAAATGGAGTTGGCTTAGAGTGAAGTTAACGGATCCTATGATATCCTGCTTTGGTCAACACCTTTGGGTTATTAAAATTCTCATACTTTAACACCTTCCTGCCTAAAATGTAAACTAATTACAAAAAATTGTCTTCTCAGCCGTAGTTAGGTGTCCTCTTTAGTCACAAGTATCCACCGCACAACAATGTCGATTTGAACAAGTTTAGTAGAAATGTCAGCAAATGAGATGATCGACCTTTTTGGGGGTCATGTAACCCTCAGTCAGCATATTTATGAAAATCTTCCATTTTTAAATCGCGTAGTCCTTTGAGCTGTAGTATTAAAGTTTAATACGAAGCAATCTAGCAAAACTATGGCTGATTGATTTGGTTCTTTGACGTAATTCCCTATATTCTATTGATAAATCATCATGTACAATATTAGGCCCTAGGTCTACCATAGTACCCGGAATCAGTCGCTACGGAGTTATCGACTGACTTGAACAGCTAGCGACTGACTTAGCGACTCAGTCGAATAAGTCGCAGCTTATCGACTGACTACGTTGCTTACATTTATCGACTGACTGCGACTTGCTATCGACTTCTCAGGTATTCAGGTATGTCTACTTGACATACCTGATTACCCAGCAATATAATGCACTTTACCACATATTGTACTGACCTGCTATCATTTCCGTGGGATGATGATGATGATGACGACGACGATGATGATGATGATGTTGATGATAATAATAATAATAATAATAATAATAATAATAATAATAATAATAATAATAATAATAATGATGATGACGACGACGACGATAATGATGATGATGATGATGATGATGATGATGATGATGATGATGATGATGATGATGACGATAATGATGATGATGATGATGATGATGATGATGATGATGATGATGATGATGATGATGATGATGATGATGATGATGATGATGATGATGATGATTTTGATGATGTTGATGAAATGGACTTAATCATGACGGGCCTTTCTTATGTAGGCTATTGATTATTGTGCGTCACATTAATTATCTCCGGCTCGCTAGCGTCTCCAGCACGTAGACCAGCTGAAATGTTAATCCTGGTTGAGACGATGACAGCGTATATTGTAGCCGATGTGGTCTTACGCCCAGCGGCGTAGGCTTGTTCAAAATATAGGGGGGGGGGGCATTTAGGTATTCATTGTCGAAAATAATGAGGTGAAGGATTTAGCTATTCATTCTACACTTCTTGCATTTGGTGTACAGAAGCCAATCCGATGACTGGAGTTCTGGAACAAAATACTTACATCGGAAAATTTGACTGGAAACAGTGCTCAACTCCTATTTTCATAATGAATTTCTGATAGTATTTCAGTTCTTTGTCTCTGTTTTTTTCTGTTTCTGAAGGAGTTTGTCTATATTGAAACACGATATTTTAATATTTCAAGAAATTCACCTCTCAATGCTGGGGGTGGGCAGTAATCGTAATCGTAATCGTATTTGTCATCTCCAATTTTCTAAAGCACCACTGTAAAGCTGAGCGCAAAGCACCAGTTTATTCACGAGCGCTGCGACGTATCCGATGGGTTGTCCAGAAATCGATGTCCGTTGTTGGTCCGAGTCCGGTGGCCAGAGATCAGAGAGAGGCAGAGCAGCTGTTACGGAGGGTTTTGTTGAGGACGAAAGGGCTTGGAAGGCAGAGGATCAGATGGATTAGGATAGGAAATCTTGAAGAGGTGAATTTTCAATTTGGAGTGGAAAGCCTGTGGGGTGATGAGTAGAGGAGCCTGAGGTAGATGACGATGAGTGAGTGGCGGTATTGGTGGAGGAACTGAGAAAATGCGGAATTCTGGAGGAAGTTCGTTACAGAATTGAGGTGCAGCGTGGGATATGGATCGGTTTGAGAACTTGAAGCGAGTAGTGACTGGGCCGGTTTTTGAAGGCTTGCAAAACCGGCCCGGGAAATTTGGTCATGGGCGGCCCACATTATCGAGCGCCGAAGGCACCAAGGGCGTAATTTTTTTAGGGGGACGCAAATCTTTTTAAAGGGGCAAAAACTTAGTTTGGGGCAAAATGACGCTTCTGAATAAAAAACATTTCCATAGAAAAAAAATTAAAATAAATGATGATCAAGGACTTTATCTAGATAATTAAGCGTTTCTTCGTGTTGTAATAATCATAGTAATCAAAAGATTTCATTTTTATATAATACTTGCAAAAATCCAGGGTGCGCAATCTCCCTCTTGCGCCCTCCTCCGGACGCCCATGGAAGGCACATTCAGGATAAGGGGCCTGGGCCAATGCTTTTTGTAACATTTAGCATTAAATGGAGGGCATTTTTAGATATTAATGGGCCAAATGGCATAATATTGTTAAATGAATATTGCAAGATTAAGAAATTAACACGTATACGTTTTAATTTGTGATTTGTCGTAAATTCGTAATTATGTTTGGAACCAACTGTCATATTTTTATGTAGTGCACAGTTTAGTTTATTTCAAAAACTTAACATCGTGATAGAATTAATAGACACAACTTCACACAAGCACTTAGTATGGGAATGTTTTCATTGTTTCACAAGTTGACGCCAAAACGTCAGCGATGTCATCATTAATTCTGAGAAGTACGTTCTTTCACAAGCCATCAGCATGAAAGACTTCAAACTTCAATGACTTAGTACATTTTTAATCTGTTCAAAATGCCTTTCAGTTTCGAAAATGAACTCTCACAAGCAACTTATTTGTGATGAGGATAATGTCAAAACAAATTTATAAGCCAAAAACAAATTTGAATAAGTTAAACTATGCACATTGAACTTAAGGAGGACGTGGTAAAAGCAACCAATACATTTTCTGCAAGATTTGAATTTTTTTCTGCTCCTGTTGTCTGCTGTTGGGACTGTTTCACTTTCTATAGGCCTAAATTCAAATTGCATGGCGTTTTCTGTGACCGTGTCTGTTATTTCAGTGTCAAATAGCAAATTACAGTTTTTAGTTTCGAAACTTCTCATTTTCTTGCAAAGTCCAATAATTCTCTTTGGAGCTGCTCTTTCGTTACACTGTAATCCATTTTTCTGAGCAACTCGGATGCTGTATGTAGTCCATTAATGAGAAGCCTTATCGAAATTTATGCAAATTTAATTGTTTGGATCTAAACAAGACAGATCAGCATAAAGATTGCCGTGCTCAGAGAATATCTATTTCAAACTACTAATTACTTGATCCATTACCATATTGTGAACATTTACTCGAAATTTATCTTTCGCATTTTCGTTTGGCTGGTCCGTAGCAGGTTTTCCTGGCAATTTCTGTTTTGATCAGATTCTTTCTGTTTCAAAGCAGTCTCAGCATTAATGTCAAGATTTCTTTTATCTAGTTCACTTTTAGCAAGTGCTGAAAAATGTGTAACTGCTTTTCAAAAATGACATCAAAAGTGCGATGTATTTGGCTTAATTCAGTGATAGTATCTTGAACCTTCTTAAAGACTCGTATGATGTCCATGCCGTTTATTTGCAAATAGGCCTATTGATATAACGGAGTTGTGCGTTTAAACACTTTCAAAATCAATTGCGCTTCAACGCAAATTCAAAACTTGTCAAAGAATCCATTATCCAGGAGAGTTTTCGCTCTGTACCGGACATCATTGTTAAAGTTGTTAGATTCAGAAATATCATGAAATCATGTTGTAGCATGTATATGTAGGCCTACAAGAAATCGATAACTTCTGTTTATTGCATGCGCTATAATCAACGGTAAAGACATCCATTCCCACAACACTAGGTGTGCCGGCAGTTATAGACCAGGATGGGCACGCACTAATACAAGAAAGTTTTCAATAAATGTTACCGGCCCCCAACTATGGAATACCTTACCATTGTCACTTAAACAGATGGGATCCTTTCTGAGCTTTAAAAGATCACTGCGGCAATACCTAATCACATTGGGCACTTGATGATTGTTTCTGCCTGCTTGCACCTATCAATTTCCAACCTGTAAATTTTTCTTGCAACGATCACGTGTTTTAGCGTTACCTCTCGATTGGGTCTCCGACCAGGGGCGTAGCAATGGGTTGTGCAGGTTGTGCAAAGCACAAGGGCCCCCGGCGGTCAGAAGGGCCCCCGGCGGTCAGAAGGGCCCCTGACAGCGAGTATAATTTTTAGCCTATAGAAGTGAATCTACATGTACAGCAAGTTAGCAACAGCGTGCACAGTAATAAACACTCAAATGATCAACCACCTTCGAAATTGCACAACTGTTACTCGTAGACTCTTTCGCCTACATTCAGCGATGTCTGCACTGCCTACATGTTCCTGTTGACTTTGCCTGTGACCCTGTTGCGCCGTGTGAACGATCACTTTCGAAATTGAAGCTAATAAAAAAACTATCTGTATACAAAGTACAATGTCAGAAGAGCAGCTGAGCGACTTGGCAATCTTGTCAGTAGAAAATAAACATGCCAGAAAGCTTGTCACTTCAACAGTAGTAGATAGGCCCTATTTTTGTGCAAGACAAGGCGCGCAAACGAACATTTTAACTTCTTGGAATTTTAGGATTCTTCTGTTTAGGCTACCGTAAACTAAGCACTTGTTTAATTTGTTAAACTGTTTCGTTATTTTAACCAACCAACCCAACTGTTGCACAATTTGACGGAATTTAAGTGTGGATAATTCTTATTTTAGCAGTCATAGCAGATGGAACAATGTGTGTAGATTAATTATCTCTAGGCCTAGTTCAATTTTTAATGCTAGCCTGGAGAAATAAAAAACAATTTTTATAAAAAAAATTAAATCGCAGAAAATAACTGAAATGTAATTATTTAATTATTATTTAATTGGGGTGCGATTTATGATATTTGCATATTTCTCATGGTGCAAAATAAGCAAATATCGCAAAAGCGCCAATCAATCAATCAATCAATTTTTTTATTGTTCACCGCATCATTTCAAAATAAGCAATGTTTCATATATCAAAAAAAAACATGCACAGTTTCAGTGAAAAAGGGTAATATCCTAAGGAACCTCAGGTTCCGCTAACAAGGTAGCCCTAATACAAGTGTGTAACAGTCAGTCAAATTTATACAATGATTAGTAATTACACATCGTTTTGACAATTTGTAAATTTCACACAGATTTTAAATATGAATCATGACCATTAATGTTGTTTATTTAAAAAAGCGTTGTTTGCACAGCGGTTTTTTTTTCAAATCGAAGGGGTTCAAGGGGCCCATCATCGAAGCTCTGCACAAGGGCCCCCAAAAACCTTTCTACGCCACTGTCTCCGACAAATTGTTTTGTTTTTTGTTCTATTCTTTGCCACTGCCCAAGTGTCGGCAGTGTTAGTTAAGTTGGCTATGTGTTTTCTTTTCCTCACAAATGAATAACAATTTTAAGTATTCTAGTTGGTTACGCGCCATTGTAATTGGTCCTCGCAATTAGGTGTCCCTGGTAGCGGGAAATTTTCCCTTTAGGGCCATCTTTTGTTACCAGATTGCATTGTAATTATTATTCGTGTTGTAATTTGAATTGTTATTTTGGTTGCAATAAAAAAACTATTTTTTTGATTGATTGGAAAAAAAGTGAATAATGTTTCGTAGCCGCACGTTTAACGAGGCAGTGCAAGCTTCTTGGTAACAACCATGCACTGTCAATATTTCATGATTTTTAACACTAGAATTAAGAATTAGAACTAAAATATCACAATATTTTTAATCATATTTGTTTCTTTTTTGATGGCGGCCGACCCAGTCCAAGCCTTTGCGACCGGCCCACCTGGAATTTCCCGGTGGGCCAGTCCAAGCCTGTGTAGACTAAATAATCCTTTGAAATAACGCAGCTGTCGATCAGCGACCAACATGTCCAGTAACATGCGCATTTCTCTCCTTTGTATTTATACAGCGTCGTTATATATATCATAAGTTGTAGGCTAACTTCGAGGTGTTTAAGCCAGAGTGTCGTAACTGCGTTTTACAATATTCCTAGAGAAACGAAGAAAACGAAAATTTTAGTAGAAAAATTTGCCTAAATCATTTCTGTCTTAAACAATGAAAATTATTTCTAGCAAAATGCTTTACAATGACGATCCTTTTGAAGATGCATTACAGCATGCATTGTATTGTTGACACAAAACGTGATAATTAGGTGAAATTTGTCAAAATTTGACAAGATGAAAAATTTCCGCCCCCTAAAAAATGTTCTCGTAAATGTACAATGAACAAAATATTACAGCTAGTCCACATTTCGGAACCAGACTCCAGACAAAGTACTAGACACAGAGTTATATAAAATCGTTCACGTCATTCAGGGTCACATTGTACTCTACACAGACAGACACCAGCACACTGTTGAGCAGCTATTATACATTTGCGCTATGCCCTACAGCCCTTCTTGCAGCTACATCTGAGCTGTTCTATCGAGAAGCTTTGGAAAGTTTTGTTCACTTCACTTCCCAGCCTACTTCGATCGTTTGCAGCTACCCCCTTTCACCAGGACATGGTAGCTTAGGAACAGCTAGGATCGTCTCTGCCCAGACATGTCCTGTCGGATAGGAAGCGCTCTTGGCGATATAAAAATAATAACAGAAACCATTGTACACTGCTGAAGCGCATTCTGATCTAACAACCTCTAATTTTATGTCCATAGTCAAAAAACAAACTCAGGCTGAATTTCATCGTAATAGCAGCTGGATTATTATACTAGTTAATGCAAAGCTATCTAGTTAAACTATTTGGTTGTTGGACGTAATTCGCCGTATTGTATTGGTAGACCAGCCTGCAAACGGCCTTTTCCTAAGCTAAACGGCTGAATCCACACACTGCACCACATTCAAGAATCGAAGGAGAGCGAAGCAGGGGTGGAGACTGAGGGGACAGAGGGACGGTCCCCGAAATCTGAGGTGCGGATAGAGTTGCTTGTATCCCCCTATATTTGAATATTTCTGAAATATTTCATATATCATTACAAATTTCTACAGAATATCATGGACAGAGAAAAGGACGAACGAATCAATACGAATAGAGATTGGTGTCGAGAATGAAGAGTCGTTAAAACAAAAGGCGACAAGATCGAAGCTCCGGTTCTTTGGTCATGTTATGCGATCTGATGGGTTAGAAAAGGAAATGATGCTGGCTTGCGGTGAGAGGAAGAAAGGACGGGGTCGCCCAAGGATGAAATGGATGGATGAGATTCACGGTGTAACTGGCATGAACCTGGAAGAACTAAGGGACCTGACTTCGAATAGGAAACAATGGAGAATGTTTATCATGACGATCGCTAGAGCTCCGAGAGTTGACAGCACAAGGTGACAAGGTGACATTTTGTTTGGTGTTCCCGGCGCAGCAAAACTTAACGCAGGCTATATCACTCGTCAGTTGCCACAGACTAAAATAAGCTTTTCAAAAATAAAGACGATTGAACGCGTTGTTGCAGTTGTGTTTCTCAGGCCTGAGGCTGGTTTCATGGTGTTTATTTTGAAATAATGTTACATTTCCCATTCGCACACTTTTTTTCGTCCTGTCCCCGAAACCCGGGACCAAATCTCCGGATATACATGTAAAGACAGGCAAAGGCAAACCAAGACTACGCTGGATGAATAATGTTAATGTGAACAAGGACATCAGTTGGACTAACGGGAAGAGGAGCAGGAGCATTGACATGACAAATGACCGACAACATTAGAGAACATTTATTCGTACATATCGTAGCCAAATGATGAAGATGATGATACTGAAATGGACTTTATCATGACAGGGCGTTTCTTATGTAGGCTATTAACTGTACGTCGTAATTAATCACCACCGGCTTGCAAGCGTCTCCGGCACGTATAGGCAAGCTGAGATGCAAATAATATTAATTGCGACCATGACAGTGTAAAGTTTAGCCTATGCGACTCTGACGTCGAGTAGTTCCAACCGATCTGGAAATAGTGTATAGGCTATATGTAGAGGACCTGTATGTGGAGGAAAGATATGTAGGTTAAAAATATCAAACCACGATTTCCAGTCTGTGGATGAAAGTGAAGTAGATATTTAACAGTCTTGTTGTAATTGAGTTGAGGTTTCCTTTATAGCTATGGCGTATGGCCTTGACTCTTCGGCCAGTTACTTTAAAAACTATATCGTGAAAATTCTCACAACCGCTCCCCGTTTTAATAGGCAACACACCATGAAAATATGGTCCCCAGGGAAATTACCGTGTAATGTAAAGATGAATAGCTTCACCTGCCTCCTTTTATCCAGTGACGGAGTTTAGCCATCATGGCGCAACCTAGAAAATTTTTTTTCCCTGTGAGAGTCTTTCACGCATGACTTTAAACGAAGACAGATATTCAAAATTCCTTTCGCGATGTTACTTGAATTTTTTTGCTTACAAACAGTCTCTGCTTCATACATTTAATCTTGTGTGACACGATGTCCAACTTTGACGTCACAGTTGATAAAATTATTGTACTTGATCAATTGTTTCTCGTTAAGTATTATTCTTAAAAGGACGGTATTGGCGCCAATTGTGTTTTCTAAGTGGCAGGAATAAATGACACCCTTTGGTAATTCCTTCATGCAGATCACGTAACAGATCACGCGGTTCACTTGCGCACTTACTCACCGTGGAATTTTAAATGAAAATTTTGTTCCGTACAATCATAAGTCCTTCAAAGTAGATATCGGTGTCCGGGTGTCTAGACTAAGGTTTTGACTACGAGAAATTGAAAAGCCCATGTTTGACACTGTGCGATATCTAGGTATTTCATGGATCTCGTGACGTAATGTTTTCTCCAACTGAGTATTCATATCCCCACAGCCATAGGTCTTAGAAAGGTGTCCAAATTACGGTTTTGCGACACGAAGGTTTACCATGAGGAAAATCACATGGGGCTGATGTAATCTGACAAATTCTCGCACGGCAAGGGGTACAAGTAGTTATTATATACATACCAAGGTAAAATCAGAGTTTATTGGAAACCATTCCAGTATAAGCAACAATCAAATGGAGGTGAGTTTCTGGTTAAAAATAGCTTCAAGGCTTTCCTAAGGACGTCAGAAGTTCGAGTAGAGACGGCAGAATAAGAGCATTAATTCTAAGTTAAGAAAGTTAGCAAGACGCATCAAACTCTGTTGAAACATTTGGTCTCGAGGTTTTTGTGAATCACAAACACCGAACCAGCATTTGAGAGACACGATAGCGTTTTAAATAGTACACCAATGCAAGACCCCGAGTAGAATCGATTACGAACCCCAATACAAGAGACCTGTATTGGGTTAAAATGGCATGCTATATATTTTGTAGTAAAAAAAGCATCAACCATCCTCCCATGCTGTAGGTGCGAAACTGTGGATAAAATTAATCGCAAAGGTAACTATAATCCACAGACTTAATAAATTAGCCCAGTTAAAACGTCGGGGCTGATCTGGGTCAATTGGGGATTGTTTGTCTGATGGTTAGCGGGTTGTTCTAGGGGTTAGGGTGCTCAACTGTCTCCCAATAGGTCGAGGGTTCATATGCCTTCCAGAGCAGAAATTTGTTTCGAGATTTCTGCGTCATCTCAGCTAAAATCAATAAAATGACCCAATACTGTCGATGGGAAGATCCGGTGGCGAGGGAGATGGCTAAGAAAATCGAAGTCGCTAATACTTCGTATCCACAGTAAGTTTGCCTCTCAGGATAGCCAATGTACTTCCATTCTTCTTCCCTTAAACTGGCCCTTAAGTCTTTATCTCCAAAGCCCATGAAATCGGAAGACGTCAGTTTTTCAGTGATGACACTCGCTCGAGTTTGAGGCTCCACTGATCTTTGTGAATAGAATTTAAAACATTTTTAGAATACAATTACAATTACAAACATTCGTCGACCTGTGAGTGATTAAGGTGATTTTTGGCACGCTATATGGGTGGTAACTATAATTCTGTTCTAACTTCTTCCGATTTTGATCATAATAATAGTTATGAGTTTTTACGATGCAAACTTTTCTCGGCACCCCGTCAATAGAGCGCCCGACAAAAGAGCGCCGACAAAAGAGCGCCGACAAAAGAGCGCCGACATAAGAGCGCCGACAAGAAGTGTAAGGTTCACTGACGAAGGGTTTACGATCTTCCAGCTTCTAGAGTAAGCTATATTTTCATCGCTCATCCAGCTTCCAGTCTTAACTATGTTTTCATCGAGAATCCAGCTTCTAGTTTTAGCCATATTTTCATCACTCATCCAGCTTCTAGTTTGAGTAATTTTTTCACCGAGAATCCAGCTTCTAGTTTTAGCCATATTTTCATCACTCATCCAGCTCGTCGTTCGAGCTATGTTTTCATCGCTCTCCCAGCTTCTAGTTTGAGGTATGTTTTCATCGATAATCCAACTTCTAGTTTCAGCTACATATAATAGAGCTCAAACTAGAAGTTGGATGGCCGATGAAAATATAGGTCAAACTAGAAGCTGGAAGATCGATGAAAATATGGGTCTAACTAGAAGCCGGATTCTCGATGAATATTTAAAATATTAATTATTTATCGTGAACCACTTGTCAGTGAATCATTCGTCGATGAACCATTTCTCTTGGAACCGAAGTGTAATAATACAAATTTAATGTATTTGATGGAATGCATTTAAAAAAGATTAAAATTTATTCACGAAATGCAACGAAAAAGATTACAGAGCAAATCATGTTTTCTTTCGTTCCGAATACCAGGATTCTGTTCGCGTTATCCGCGCGATTTAATGGTTATGTCGGCGCTCAACTATGCAACATAAAATAAAATAAAATACTTGTTTATTTCCCATGCCAGTTGATATAACGCAATTGGTAACAATAATTGATAAATGTTAAAGTGATTTGACAATCTCTCAGCGCTTCCTTTCCCTTGAATGCTAATACAAGTTTCGGTTTATGAACCCTCGATATAAAGTTTTCGTCGGCGCCCTTATGTCGGCGCTCTTTAATTTGTCATTGCTCTTTTGTCGGCGCTCTTTTGTCGGTCGCTCTTTTGACGGGTCACCACTTTTCTCATTTAGGATGACGAAATATGCGGATAAATCGAATGAAGAACTGGCATCTGCGTTCATCGTCAGCACATGTCAATTGTTCCCAAAGTCCTCTCCTGTTCTTCCTGATCAGATGCATGTCTTGATTGCGTCTTCGAACGCTGCAGAAACATGTTATTCAATTTTGTGTGGCAGCGCTGCAGAGTTCTATATGAAACCGCTCAATGCATGCATTGACGACGCTGATTTTCTAATCGTCAACGCAGATGAACTGGCCTTCAGTGGTAGGCTTTTGGTCTTGCCAAGTGACATGAGTGGCCTAGCAGATACGATCATGTGCCACAAGATTGAGTCATACGACATGTATCCAGGATTTGTTCGAATACGATTTTTTGGTAAAATTAACTACAATTGGAAATACAAAAAGTACGAATTTAACCATACAACTTTTACAGAGAGCCACGTAATGTTTGATATGGATAATGTTGCAACTTCGTATATCCCTATGCCACGCGGAAGAAACTTCAGGCCAAATACTGTAATCGGTCCAGCTGTTAAATGGCAAGATGTTGGCGAATATTCGGAAAGTGATCTCGTCAGCAGCATATGGTGCCCTCAGTGGCCGAAAGAGGCCCAAGTTTGGCTTAAACGACCTAGGAATAACGGATGGCCGACCACTGATACGATCTTCCAAGTTGTGCAAAATGGTTGTCATGTTGTCTATGCCCAGCACCGTTCTTGCAGAGACGATAAAGAACAGTGGAGATTTTCATTTTCAGTCGCAGAAGTAATATTAATTCAGAGTTGGACTCAAATTCAACAGATCGTCTACCATTTGTTAAGATTCTTCGCCAAGAGAGAATTGATAGAAAAGGATTGTCCAAAGGAGGATGAGGTTCTCTGTACGTATCATTTAAAGACGCTGATGCTATGGACTTGTGAAGAGATGTCACCCGAATTGTGGAATTCCTCTCCTGTTATTACGATCTGCTGTTCTTTACTAAATAAACTAGCAGAGTGGCTAAAGAAGAGGCACTGCCCGAACTATTTTATTCCTAAAGCAAATTTATTTCATCAGTCATCGAGCTCCACAATCCTTGAAAAGACTGAAAAACGACTAAATGAATTTCGCAATTCTGGCATTCTCTGTCATTGGTTTGTGGAAAATTACATAGAATCATTCATTCGGAGACATTACACACATAAACGCACAATGAAAGTCATGCCACATTTTATGGAATACATGTTGTCTCTCGTTGAATATTGGAGAGTGAATGAATCAAAATCATTGGATTTCTTGTGTTCTTACACATTCGGATTTTCTCACAGAAACATTCGTTCTTTACTAAAATTCGGCTTCAGTTCCGGATTGAGCCAAAGTTTGAAAGATGGATTTTATGCAAAATCTCTTACACCGAAAGAGTACAACCAAATGATGGATTTTCCAACACCAGAAAAAATCTTAGCCTTCACGTACTATGAGATCCTACTGCATATATTGCACATTGCGTACGGTTTAGGCTGCGGACAGATTTCATGGGATAGCAGTCTATTGGTTGAATTGGTCAACGCAATTTCAACTCAGCCTAAAATTATAAGGTCCAAGTATCATAACTTTCCGAAAACATATACAACCCAAAGTAGTCGGTTTCAATTCCTGCGTGTTCAAGTTCTCATGGAAAATTTAACTGGATTAAATAGTCGTCCGGAATTTCGACTACTTTCTCTCATGTCGAAAGAATTTCTTAAAAGAGCTTTAGAATACGAAGGTTCTAAATCAAACGGCATTGCTCCTGCAGCTTTGGCCTATTTGGCTGCTCTCCATTTTGCCACATCAGAATATCAACAAGCAATACGCTTATGCATGGCAGTTCTCGATGACAAGACTTCTCACGAGGAACAAGAAACACTGAGTGCAGGATGTCTGTTGTTTATTGACGATGTTGCAAGAATCGTTGGATTGTTTGTGCTTCGGAAGAAGATCTCTGACAACAATATTAATTACATAGGCATGCAGCTTTATCTTGATCTGCGTCTTTCACCAAAGGTGTTTGCTCATTCTCTAACTGCGTTATCTGCTGAGAGAATATACAAATATTTTGATTTGCATTATGAATGTCCAAATACAGCATTTCCTATGGACGAATATTTGAAGGCTTTATTAAAACCGAAATTTATTGGTTCGATGAAGTCAGTTACTCGTAGCAATGCTACTAGGCAGAGGATTTATCGCAGAACAGATTCTTTAACAGACACCCAAGTTACAGCTGTGAATCCTTTGATAGTTAAAGAAACAGTAATTGATGTTTTAATGGAATATGCGCTAGAACATATGGCATCATTCTACAATGTAATTCTCAAAGACTTTAGAATCCAATGCAACACAACCGACTGCTATCGTGCTTTGTACTATTACAAGTGTCGCCAATACAATGATGTGCAGCATTTCTGCGAGCGAATTTTGCAAGGACCTGATCTGCTGAGCGATATGAAGGAATTTTCATTTGCAAATGTGTTGGTTGTGCCACCGCTTGACTCGTTTTTGGATCGAGACGTACAGTGTTTGCTTGGACTTCACAAACTCTTTTATTATTTATCACCTCTGAATGACGATTTGGGGAAATCTGAGTTAACTGCTGATTCAACGTTTGCAAACTGGTTTGCCTATGATATGAATGGTCCCAAACATGATCTATCGTGTCTACTTCAATGTCAGTACTCCATTGAAATGTCACTATTTTCTCGGAAGACATTTTCTTGCGAGATATTTGAAACTCAGATGTTCGATCGACTGTAATCTTCCGTATGCAGAAGCATTGACTGAATTTGCTTCTCAGAAAGCTAAACTTCCGTTTGAACGCATCATTTGCAGATTTCTTCTACAAATCCTTCGCTTTGCTACAAAATAATTCAAGAGTTTTATTGTATCAGTGACGAAATTCTGTTTTCAACTGAAGTCTACTTTCCGTGATATATGTGATTCCGTAATGTCTTTCGACCCGGCTATCCACCGTTATCGATGGAGAGTCAATTTATTCTTGTAGGTTTTTCGGCTGATAGGATATGGAGACTCAAGCAGTAAGCACTATCATGTTGGTGAACAGAAGGCCGTTGCCAGATTCTTGCACTGCTCCAAAAGGAGAGGAGGCATTCGAGAGGAAGGACTCTGCGCTACAGAATCACCATACATAAGGCAGTCGAAGGCGGCTGCTGTGTCTGCGACCCTTGAGATGGCAGCTACATTTCCAAAAGATGACTTGACTTCGTTTTTGGTTCCACAGCAGATTCGTCTTCCTCTTTATTGCCTTCTTCTTCAATCTCTGTTTCCCATTTCATGCGTATTCCGACAGATCGACAGCGGCTGATTTATTGGTAAAACTGTTAATCAGCGATCACAAGATTTAAAGCTCACATTTTAAATTTAATGGGCGATTGCTATCGAGAATCGTAGCGAGCATGCATTGCTTCTCAGTCGGTTGGTATAGTCCTAAGCGTCATATACACACAATTTGAACTTCAGGCTGCACTCGTCATCGATTGGTGCACAGATAACACTGCTATGCATGATTTTTGATGTTCTGCCAAAAATATGTTTTTCTAAAAGATTTTAGTCTGCTGATTTCAAAAGTGATATCCGTTTTTCTGTATCACGTAGGGTTTTCTCGACATCTCTGCCGCATTTGACACCATTGATCACAGCCTTCTTCTTCAACGACTATCTTCTTGGTTTAGCGTCTCTGATACTGCTCCACTCTGGTTCCAGTCCTACTTGTCTTCCCGATCCTTCTCTGTTAAAGCCTCCAGCCACTGCTCACAACCCCTTCCTCTTTCCTGTGGTGTCCCTCAAGGCTCCGTCCTGGATCCACTACTTTTCATCCTTTATACCACACCCTTAAGCCATCTCATAAAATCCTCCTCTGTCGACCACCATCTCTATGCAGATGACACCCAACTCTTCATATCCTTCTTCCCAGACTCTTTTTCCACCGCCATCACACAACTACTCAACGTGGTTAACCTTATTTAAGAGTGGATGTCATCCAATCTCCTCTGCCTTAACCCTTCCAAAACTGAATTCATCATCCTAGGCCTTCCTGATCAAATCAAGAAAATCCCTGATCCTTCCATAAACCTTTCGACTAACTCATCGTCTCTCACCTTCACCGCTGACTCCCCTGTTCGCAATCTTGGTGTTATTTTTTATCCACACCTCTCCTTCTCTAACCACTTCTCCAACCTCTCGCGCTCCTGCTTCATGCACATTCGTGACCTCCGACGCATACGACCCATGCTCGACCTTAAAACTGCCTCCACCATTGCTACCTCCATTGTTCATTCAAAGCTTGATTACTGCAATTCTCTTTTTCTCAACCTCGAATCCACTCAAATCAAGCATCTACAGCTTATCCAAAACTCACTAGCCAGAGCTGTCACTAGAACGCCCAAACATCATCATATCACTCCCATCCTCAAATCACTCCATTGGTTAAAAATCACAGAGCGAATCCACTAGAAAGTTCTATCACTATCCTACAACTCCCTACAATATTCCCAGCCCAAGTTACTTCGTGATCTCTTCACCATTCAGACCCGATCGTCGTCCTATCTAAGTCTTTCTCGACCCCCAGTCACTACTCACCTCAAGTTCTCCAACCGAGCCATTTCCATCACAGCACCACGCCTCTGGAATGATCTCCCTCCTGAATTCCGCACTTTCTCAGTGCCTCCATCATCATTGCTACCCGTCCTTCATCCTCCTCCTCTTGTTCCTCTATCTATCACCCCCGGACTTTCCACTCAGAACTGAAGTCTCACCTTTTCAAATACTCCTACCCTGACTCATCTGATCCTCCGCCTTCCAATTCTTCTCGCCGTAAACGACACCCGCCTTGACAGCTACTCTGCCTTTCCTGATCTGGTACCCTGGAATCGGACTTGGACCACTTTTGGACTACTCTCTGGAAACCCCCTTTGATTTGATGGGCTATTTCTGGATGATGAACAGAGATTGTTCGTCAGAGGAAGAACACGCAAGAAAATCTAAGAAAACACGTTTCTGTCCCTAAGACGGTTTATGTCTCAGTTTCATTGTATACAAGATTTTGCCATATATTTTGTATAAAATTATTGTAAACATCTGGGCACTGTCATCTGTTTCTAAGATTTTGACATCAGGACTTTTATAAACCTTTCTTATAATTTTTTCTGCAGTGTATCAAAGAGAAAATAATTTCTCAATAATGTAAAAATTCAATAAACTTATCATTTGATTTGTACGAAATTGTGACGTGATGGCCAAATTTCATCAACATATTTTAAATCAGGATGTCAGAATTGTATTAAATCAGTAAAAATAAATCAGACATCTGATTCTTTCTTTTAAAATGCATAGCAGTGTAATCAATTACACCAGAGGAGGGTAAACTTTTTGCATATGGGGCTACAGTAAATGCCCAAAAAATTCGGAGGGCCGGATAACACATTTTTAACTTTTAATAACGAATAACATGAAAAGTTTACTTATTTATAATATATTAAATACACTTTGGCTGTTACTAATAAGAGGTATGCGACTGTGAACATGCATTAACAAGTTTCTCATAATCCGGAGTGATTGCGCTAGTTGCATCCAATTCACAGTTTGAGTTCAGGTTTAGATAACTTAACTGAGACCTGTACTTTGATTTGTTTATCTTCATAGTTGAAAATTTCTGGTGACAGATGTAAGTGGATGCGAATAACACAAACACTTTTAAAGCATAAGTTTTTAGATTTTAGAATTTTTCCTTCCTGAGCGAAGAAAAGAGTGTTACCAGGTTTCATCTTCTGAGCTGTTCTTGAGAACAATGTCACGGTGTGGGTCAGTTACCTAGAGCTGAAGTTCCGTAGGCCTATATGAGCTAATTATCAATGTCAAATGTGAACGGTAGCATATATAGTAAACAAAGCAAATTCAGTCGTAATTGATTTTAAATCCACAAATTATCTGGAGAACTCTTCTGTCAAAGTTGACAGCTGAAGGCTATATTTTCCTCAGACTCTATACTGTGACAGTTTGCAAATACAGGGTAGGAAAGCTCCCGTACTTTCGTTCTTTCATCTCCTTTGAAAGTAATATTTGCTCCATGTGAACGGATTTCACTTCTGCGTATACAGATCATGCGCAGAAACCTCTGCAGGGAAGTGTGGTAGTCATCCAGAGTTAATGCCTGGAGTAATTATTAAATCCGAGACCGGATTAGAAAGCAAGAGAGCAGCGCCACGCGAGTTAAATGAAGAAAACTTCTCGCGGTCTGAATTTCTTAAAAATTTTCTGAAGAATTGTGGGGCCGGATAAAAAGTGTTGGCGGGCGAGTAGCGTAGGTAACATTATGTAAATGTAAGTTTACAAGTATTTCTCTTGCGACTGTATGGCCTTACCTCGCTCTTATTTTTTCAATGAATTGATCGGGTGAGATCATTCACCACCGCTACCCTTTTGAATGAGTGCCATGCCATAAAAGGTCCCTTGTACGGATCGTACTAGCCCAGATTTAGATAACTGAAATTATAATCTTCCATCGGGAGACGAACCAAGATCTCACTCACAGAGGTGCATGGGACTGCGCTGTAACAAATGTAGATAATTGGCCGAGGAGCGTTTGGGTGAATAATCACCCAAAACCCGTCAAATTCACGCTTTGAAATTTTAATCAGGCCATCTAAGTCTTTTTTTCTTAAATGAGTAAATACCCTCAAAACAAACCAAGGGGTAGTTGGAAATCTACTCAGCGTTATTCCTGTATTTGTAATTTATAGTTTCTATCGTATTAGTGTCTAAATGCAACTGATTGAGCACCAAAACGAAGCCGTAATCAGGTCAGTATCGATCAGTCCTAAAGAAAAATCACAATTTATGATATTTCTAAATCACCTCCGCCGAATGGAAACACAAGCTGCTTCATATTCTAAGGTGCAGATGAGTAAAGTTGTAGTGCCAGTTCCAATCCTGGATAAAGGAGGGGGTGACAGATGGCATTGTTATTCAGAGTCTCTGGACAGAGATGCGTCGATAGGGCTAATGATCTCTGTTAACACACAGTGTCCTTACACTCAATCTACTACTACCAGACATGCAATACATGGAACGGTAGGAATTCTTTCTAAATTATTTAATTAGTTAGATCATTAAATAAATTAGCCAGTCATCTCTCAGTCAGTTCTCAGTCAGTCATCGATCAATATCGATATAATAATGCAGACAATCTCGCAGTGGCTGTGATTCAGTTCCAATTCCATATTCATGGTTTCCAGCGCAACAGGTGTTGAACGCCTGCGGCAACTGTTTCCATGGTAACACCCAACGCGAGGTCATCCTGATATCTAATACGTGACCTCAATGTAGCAGCACTGGATAGCAGAAATAGGCAAATTGAGCAATTGTTAGAGCGGTTCCTTGTCTCTGGACAGTGACTACATGAATGAATCTCTGCGCGAGTGTTAAAGGCGTTGGAAACGTCTTGCTACACTAGTGTATACGCTATCTTTACTCATTGTAGTCACTCAGTAACATGTCTCATGAACAGGTGCATAGGTCCTTCTTGTTAAGAGCCGTTAGGTTTGCCCTGTAGATCACTTTATCCACTCCTTCTGCTAGAACTCTCTTCACAAAGCAGACTTAGAAGATTGGCTGATGTTGTCATCCACTCCAAAGTTCTTTAGCTGCTGTGACGATGATGTTGCCTTGGTAACCGCGGATGAGAATTTCTAGCGATTTGCTTTTTATAGATATTTGCAACGCAGTGAAGCCTTCTACGTCGATCGATGACATTCATGTTGTCTGTCGGTGCAAAGTGATGTTTGTTAATCAGCGCTGCAAATGTGTCCACTGTGTCTGCAAATCCTTACTGCAGATAAGATAACGGCTGCTTAATTGTTAAACTCCATTCCGTCACTTTGAGAACATGCAACGGCCTTCAAATCCAACCTATCAACAAAGGGCCTTCCCCATTGCTAAACGCCATAGACCGTTGCGATCTTCTTACTTATCGACATGTACATGTAATGCATCTATATGTAATCTATATGTAATGCATTTCTGTGATTTTTCTAAAGTGAAGGTCTAACCAAATTTTAGAAAATAAGAGACAGGCTGTTTCTTGATAAACAATTATGTTTATATCTGTTGAATATTATTGCTACATAGTATTCCAAAGATACTAATGAAATTTGTTGATTTATCTCAGATACTCGTAATAGTTTTATAGGGATGTTTGATTGTCAGAATCTGTTGATGAAACGTAAGTTTAATTTCGAGTCTATCTGTAAACAATAACTCCATATCCTCCGACGATCAGTTGCTTCTTTCCTTCGTCGTAACACGATCTAAATGTATGTCCACATCTGGGCATTGTACAAAGAATTCGATTCCATTTAAGATCGGAATCCAAGAGAATCACTCCTCCACTCTCATAGTCAGTCACAAACACTCGATCCTGTGAATCGAGTGAGAGATAGCAAGGATAACTCAGCCTTTGCGTTTCATTGGAAGGAATAAAACGACGGATGACCATCTGTCCATCTCTGGTCAACTCTCTTACGACAACCCTCGGTTCCTCTGTTCTCCCGCTTGACCAACTCTCTCCGTCCTCCTGTTCCTCCTCCTCATTTTCCAAACACTCGTGAATGATGATCATGAAATTCCCGATGGATGTTTCCACTGCATGAAGAGGTTTCCCGTTGTGTCTTGGCAGCTGAATAGATCGAATGAGTTGTGCGTCTGATCCGTAGATAAACAGACTGGCGGTTAAATAATTGACCACCAGCAATTGACCATCGATGGACATTGACAGAGAATTTGGAGAATAATCAGTGGTCAGCCATTTGATGTGATGGTGTTTCTCGTGTTTTTCTATATATATCTTCCAGACGCATTTATCTACGTGGTCACAAATGTAGAGACAATTTTCCTTCTCACAGGACACCATGTCACAGGGATTTGTAATATCTATCGGTTTCATACTCCTACTAAAACAAAGTTGATTTCCATCCTCATAGACACGAATTACACTTTGAGCCCCCCAACCAGAATGTGATAGGACGTAGATTTCATTTCGCAGTTTAGTCACTCCACGCACATTTCCAGATTTTCTTAACCATATTGTCTCAGATAAGTTTATGGAAATCGGACACACGACTGAAATAAAAAATATTACAGTAATAATTGATTGTTGATATTTTTCTCATTTATTTATAATAATATTTATTCTTTATATTACTTTATTTTATTTGCTGCTCATTATCTTACTCGCTGCCCTCTCTCGCGTTTTTTTTACCTCAAATTGTTCATCGTTCGTCATTGGAAGCTGTCATAAAACTTATTTCAGTCTTACTTCGCTGTTGCAAATAAAGCAAACTAATTTCTATGTTATTTTCTGCACCATGTCACCTGCTGAGCTTTCTCGCTTCAGGACTGACATGGATTCTGTGCATGGCTGCAGCACTCTACATGTGGCCTGTCTATTAGTCTAACTGTCCATCTGCTTGGCGCTCTATGTTATTGCCTGTCTCTCCGTTCTCACTTTATGCTCCTTTTCGCTGGATCAGTGTCACGCTGCCGATCTACTCCCTTCAAACAATTCCAAAATTATAATGACCAAAACCAATTGACAAAATGTCCATCTACTTGCCATCCATTCTCATCTCTCTTATTCTTGTGGTACGGCTTTTGCCGTACCACCTTTTAAGGTGGTACCGCAACAGCATACATTTGCAGAACCACTTTTTGTCTGCTACGAGCTAGAAAGTCCCCAAGACCCTATAATCTGGCGTACTACTTTTCAAATAATGACGACCCCACTGCTGAGTATTATGTTCAATTACCTAACTATCGTACTGTCCATTATCAAGGTCTTCATTACTCAATTTCCTTTTGACTCCCTGCTACTATCACTACTCTCTGTGTATCTATTTCATCATCTCACTTGAGCCTGATTTACTTACTTTCAGTCTCACTTTCAATCTGTTGCGTGCCTTTCTACGTAGTCCACCTTTCCTTTGAACAACTGTCCTCCATTCCAGTCTCTTTTTTCCCTTTCACTCACACTATAGGCTACCATGTGTGAAGCTTGACATTAATATAGAGATTCTTTCAGCCTCTATTTCCGAGTCTCTGTTTCATTTATTTTCTATCCATTCATATATCAAAGGCCATTCTTGTCAACCTCGCTAACGTGTTATTTTACCAGCGTTACCCTAGTCACCATTCATCTGTTTTGTAGCATATTACGTTGATTATATTTAACATTTCATTTTTGACCGGTGCATTCATAAGAACTTGCCGACTCTTTTCTTAAACTGATTGCTGTCAATGTTGATCACTTTCGATTGGAAGCTTTCAGAAGTGGAATGTTGAATATTTGTAACAGCCAAGAATATATCTCTTAGTTGATTCGATTCGTACAGCCTCCGAATATGTTCAAGAGCTTCATGTGATTGACACCAGATCCAAACGACCACAGTCTCTCCATCCATTTGAGAGTTGAGGATTTCTATGCCTTCGTCCTTCAGTTCGCTGATGATTTGATCAGTTTCATTTGACCTTGGTTCGGTTGTTTTTCGAAGGTCGCTGATTCTTTGATGAAGCAACTTTGGGTCCATGGACGCTGTGCACGTTGTTCCACATGTTATAAATTTGACTTTAATGATTACTAAAAGCAGAAATATATATAACTTATTTCTTATGTGTTAGGCCTACTTTAGGCAGCTGCAATTTTACTAAAAGAACTACATGTATCATTACCTAGAAACTAAACTGACATTCTTTACCGTCTATATATACGTGGCTCTTTCTGAGCTTAGTCTTATTCTACCTCACACATTGGAAAACGGTCTGCCGATCGTGTGTTTACACAAAATATCGAGAACAGAGCTCAAACTAGACGTTGGATGGCCGATGAAAACATAGCTCAAACTAGAGCTGCAAGAGCGATTAAATGGAGCTAAACCTAGAAGCTGAATGAACCATGAAAAAGGGTCATATTAAAATTTAAACTAGAAGTTGAATTCTTTATGAAAACATAAAAGTTGTTCATTATCACGAGTGGCGCATCCCTCTCGACCAGTGGCCCGATATTATGTATAAACATACGATCGGTAGACCGTTTTCCAATACGTGAAATAGAATATTTAAAAATATGTATAATATCCTATCATCGTTTCCCAAGGGTGGGAATAGGCGCGTTTGACTCCTTTTTGTCCCAGCCATGAGCAGGTAAAATTTCGTGACGTTGAGGGCAGTTCCACAAACCGAACCCGTACACCTTCCTTTCATGTGAGCCCACTCATAACCCCGGTATCGTAAAACAACTCCATGAATTAACAATGCTACTACAGCAGATGTCATAATAATTAATGCGATGACTAATACTAAGCACGGTTGGGAATGATTAATTATACAGAATTACCTTATGGTCACAAACTGATGAAAACATCGTATCTGGTAGGCTTATTAGGGTGTCAAAAAATATTTTTTTTGAATATTTATATGCAGTCTCTCTAAAAAGTTTCTTTATGGTCCCATAATAACACCTGTAAAATTTTATGACATTTAAAAAATATTTCGGGGCCCCAAGACTCTCACAGTTACCCCAAACTGGCATAATTTGCGCCCGACGTGTCCTATTTCTAAGTACTTTAGACATCAACTTTGGATCCCTTGATAACATGCTGAACACCATTGGAACGCTCTTAAATAGTAGAATCTAAAAGTATGTAACTTTATTGGATACATTAGTATGGTTTTACGATCAAATAATACAAGAATTGAACAAAACTTAAGATTTTTGGTCAGTTATTAGCACTCGTTAGGAGTAATCATCATTACAAATCCTTGTAAATGCAACAAGCCATGGTTTCAGCTCCTCCATACCTTCACCTGCTTATTCTTCATCATTGTTTTCATCTTCAGCTGCTAAATCTTAGTTCTACAATCTACATTCTGCATGTCTACAAGATTATCATGACTGCACTTAGAAAAATCGTGCCCAAGTTTTTCAACAACTTGTAGAAGAAACTGTTCTGTTCTTCGTTATTGTTGAACTACATTGTTGCATACTGGATAACAGCAACACAACGTTCAGCACTCTCATTCATACATGCCAAGTTATTATCAAACTCACAAGTGATCTTGTACGATTGGCTTTCGGGCCACTCTTCAACTGGAATATCGAGATAACTGTCGTCGATGGTGGTAGTTCGGAAGAAGCTTCGATAAATAGATAATTCCATTATTGTACATGGAAGAGACTGAACCACGTGCAATCCTCGATCATCTTTCACTGGTCGAGATAAGCTGTGCTTTCCCTTCAGAAGACAGATGCTAAGACAAGAGAGAGAGGGTTGGCTTAGGTACCAAGAATGACGCTGTATCATCTTCAAATCTGTGGTCTACAGAGCAGCAGCATCAAGCATCGGCAGCGACTCGACACGAGAACCACGAGTGGATGTAGATGTTGACTACAAATCTATTAAATCTTAGGATGACCTGAAATTCACGGGCAGTCAGCTGGATAACCAATTCGTTTCCATCAAAAAGCAATTCAATCTTCACCATCCAATTCCGCTGCCGAACTGCTCAATCCAAACATGGATGCCGCGAGTTGGAGAAATTCTCAATCATCTCGAAGATGGCCAAGTTGAAGTTGTTCAGTAATGAACTCCTTCAATTTGTCAGACGCAGACATCAATGACATTGGTGGAGGCTTTGGTTGGCGGTGAGACAGGTTGGACCATTTATCTTTAAATCACTTGAAGAGCAGAATGTCATGCCCATTTGATTGACAAACTTGACCAAGGCACAATAAGAATGTATCAGACAACAGGACTCAACATGTGATGTCGACAAGCCATACGCAGCAGATTACGACCAGTGGCTGTCTCTAGAAGAGTGCAGGCTGCATTAACTCTGCCAATATTTGAGGTCGTTGCGTCAAAGCACATGCCGATACAAATGCATCGCAGTGCCATGACCTCAACAGGTTCAGAACTGCTACCGCTGCTCCCTGTCTTGACCCAGAGGCCAACTTTGGCACAATCAGAAGTATTAGTACTTCTATCACCTAGAGAAGAAATCAGGATTGGTAATCTGTCCACCTTGTCCGCATCTACTCCAGTGATGTCAGAGATAGCAGCTTGTGATCCCAGTGCACGACAGATTTACAGCCTCGAAAGTCATCCATGGTTTGCTCGGAAGCCTCACTGCGAAAAGGCTTCGTTGACGGTGAACAGTAGGCTACCCTTAAAATGCACTGCTGAAGATGTTGAACAGCGTGTTTCGTTGATTAGAAAAGCTAGGATCAATGTGAATAATATTAGAAAATTAATGTAAAATTATTGCAAAATACAAATTGAAGCCAAAATATTGTGATTTGTATGTTTTCTGCATTCTTCATACTTGACACTTTATTCACATATACAATAAGGTTATAATTATGTTGACATTGTTTGTAGAGTGTACTATTTAAGAGATTTATAATGGTAGTAGGCATGTTATTATAGGATTTAACTGTTGTCTTCCGACAATTTTCAAACTCAGAGACATCACACGTAATTTATGACAAACTACCCTAATTCTATGAGCCTTGGGGGACCCCTAAATATTTTTAAAATGTCATAAAATTTCGCAGGTGTTCTTATGGGACCATAAAGAAACCTTTTAGAGGGACTGCATCAAAAGTTTTATAAATTTTTTCCTTGTTTGTCTTGGGACACCCTAAGGCTTATATATCTAATATTATAATTATGACACAAGCATGCTAATACTGAGCCTTTAAATGAAATTTTCACTGTGAACCTCCTCCATTTTGAAAGATCCTTGCCACATCCATTTGGTTCGTTTTTCGAAGACATTTGACGAATTTTGAAAACTTTGTTGCGTCGAAGGATCTAACGACGTATAAAAGTTCAGCATTCTTATCTCGTGTTGACTTCAGTTGTCGTTGAATGAAGTGACGTTCTTCTTTCTTTATACAGTTGACAGAAAAGAGAGAATCGATGAACTCGTCATTCGGTTGAATATTTTTTAAGAGATAATTTCGGTTGTTTATAAAGATTGCAGATTCTTTCTTGGTTTTATCATAGAAATCTAAAAAAAAAAATCATAGCACTGCGTTTCAATAAAAACTACATTACGACAAGAGTCCTAAGCGCAATTCGAAACACGCACCTCATTCTGATTTAATAATGGAGCTCTGTTATATGAGAAAATGTCTGCGCGTCGCTTTCTCACCGAAAAGTGCGAGAAAGCTTTCTTAGCAAAAGTGAGTGGCAGTACTGTTGTTCGTTGATGAAGGTGGTTGTAGAGGGCCTACCAGTGTGATCCGTGGACCTTGTGGGCTGACAGAGAAAGCGATGCGACCTGTAACCTAATACCGTGTCTAGCGCGATACAAAGCGGACCATTATCGGTCACGTCGATCTCCGACGTAACTTGGTCCAGGAACTATGAAAACTGTCAACTGCTAAATTCCTTTTATTACTCCTTCGGCTGGGTTTTTGCGTGTGCAAGGGTCCACCAGTGATGACTCTGTTATGTAAGCATTCTTAGGTTAGTTGCGAAAGCCTATTCTTATTGACCTTGATGAATTTGAGTTTCGGGTACTGGCTTAAGACGACATTTCATAAGATAGTTAAAATTCGCCGATTCAAGAGTCTGGATAACAAACGATATGCGTTAAACAATAGCATTCTGAAAGTTTTAAAATTATATTGGATTATTTGATCAAAGTAATCGCTTGTGCTTTATGTAACTAAGTTCAAAAGTAATGCTTGGAAGGTACCTCACCCATCAGGTTAGGCCAGATTGCATTCTTGAATCGTTGTCTGGTAATTCTTCGATTGAAGCAAACGTCGACTGATATGAGAGACTTGATAACTTCTTCGTCTCTCTGCTGTGTTGATGAATTCAATATCCAATGCAGAAGCGACTTTTGTAAGATAATGTCCAACATCTCCAGTGGAAGATTGTACAACTGAAATGGGATAAGCTGCAATATTTAAACTGGAAGATTATTTAGGATATTACGATTAGTTTGTCTGCAATTTTGTGAGGTAGACCAAGGTCATAAATAATTAGCATAATATGGTTTTAAACTGGTTTCGACGACTTTTGAACCACTGAAAATTGCATGATGCACCCAGCATAGAAGTCTGTCATTTTAAAAATTAGTGATATACATTGTTTTAGTAGTCTCATAGTAGTCCAAAAGTTTGCAACTCTTTTAGACTTGTATTGAGTAAATTCTACGCTAACTTATCTGTCGGTTTCTTAAATAATTTATATCTACGGCCTTGTTTGGTTCGAATTCAAAGTAGCTCTCTCCCTCTCCTTATTCTTCCTATTGGTTTATCACACATTACCGCCTTTCTCTGATCTTTCACACCTTACATTGTAATGGTAACTCATTCTGTCCATGATCGCTAGTTATTAGTGACATTATTTATGTATGGGTGATACAGCATACAGAATGTTGTGCTATCATTTTCCTGCTAATGGGATATTTTGCTGAAGCTGTTGCAATCTTGTGCATATTGACTGCTTAATTGTTAGCCTAATCCACACAGAGGCTTCCGCAGCGTGACGCACTGGACGCACGTGCGTCCACCCACCAAATCAAATCCATACAAGGAATAGGCTTCGCATCGATATTTTTGAAAGCAATTGACTCACCTACATAACAGAACATTATTTAATTATTATTAATCAAGAGTGGAAATAAATGCTCACAGGAAACAGTATTTTGTTAAACGGCAATACGGCATGTTAAAGCATTTAGATGTCATAAATTGGAATTTTTGTTGTTGTGCGTCCAATTTTTTTTAAGCCTGCGGGCGCCTCTGAATCCACATATATATTAAAACCACTTACAACAAATAATTCAGAACGGGGAAAATCAAACAGTCCACCATTCGAGAGTCTGTCGTCGAAAGACAAACACGGAGGATTGAAAGAGAGATGGAGAAGTAAGGAGAAATTAAGACGCAAGTTGTTCGAACAAAATCTTTATACAAAAACTTAAAATAACCGATGTTAGGCTATTTGAGAAAGTAGAGAAACGCAATGATATACAGAACTTGAAAAGTAAGAAAATCAATACACCATCTTCAACATTGCATTCACACTGCAAAAGGTTGTGGAGTGTAAGCGGAGAAACGAAGATGTGCATGAATTCGCGATTAAGTTCACAAGGAAATTGAACAGAAGGACAACCTCTGCACCCAGGAAACGTGATTGTAGGAGGTAATCCCCTGGACAAAATCTCACGGACATAATTCCCCGGATATAATCCCCCGGACAAATATCCCCCATTTTGGGTAGGACATATCCCCCCGAACAAGACCCTCCTCTCTGCAATTAGCCTATTTCTACAGTTAATTCATAAACCTTAATTGCCCTGTTTTTGTTGGTAGTTTCAGGTTGTTAATTTCGTAACGGTATAGTATAGAAAAAGACTTGCTAATGTCATTCAGCTGTAAACTTAAGACTTCTTAGTGTCATTTAGTTCTAAAGTCACCCTTCGCTATGGGTGCTCATAGGGGCGCTGCAGCAGGATGAGGGCATGGTCAACACGGCGATATTGCAGGTTTCGTAAGGTCAGCTGCCCAAAAAGCGGGTCAGGCGCAGCGCCAAGCAGCTACAGACCCGTTTGCTGCAGCTGTGCGAGAAAATGGAAATCCATCCAAGAAACGATGCACGGACTTGGATACAACATTTGCTTTTAGATATCTTTTACAAACATGGGATGAAAATGGTACAATTAACTTTTCCATTGGTTTGTACTATTAGACTAAGTGTTAGAATTAAACAAATCGTAGATAATATCCTCCTTATCAAACAAATTGAAAATATAGGGCCTACTCTTTTTAATAAAGTATTGTTATGAATGTTATTGGATACCATGTGTAATTTTAGCATACTCAATTGGCTGAGCTTGAGGTGATTATATCCTAGCCTGAAGGATGATGTCCAAGCATGGGAATTCTGTCCGGGGAGACTATGTACGGGGGATTATGTCCGGGGATTGTGTCCAGGGGAATTATGTTCGTACACCATGAATCGTATATTTAGTTGGCAGAGCTTCAGACTTTGAATGGATAATGACTACGATAAATTTTAATAACAAAGGGAATAATTAACAATGACAAGACTAGTGATAAAGGTGAGTTTCAAACGTGCACGATACTTCGTGAGCTTATGGTTTTAAGGTTACAGTTATTAGTAAGATGTATAAATTAGCATCGCAGAAGTAACAGCGCTTATTTGTTAACTGAAATAGAACATTATTTAAAGAGGACAGCTAGAATTAAGTCTAAGGCACATTGTTTTCGGGGGAATGAAAAAGTGAGATATAGTTGGTGAAAATAGTTGGTTGCAGTAAGCTTAGAGTCAATGAGACGATGGCAGTCATCAGCGACAGAAGCTGCATTGGTTTAAAGTTCATTGTCTCCGTATCAGTCGATATTCGCTTCAAGTGAGGTCGCCAAAGAGTTCATGTTGTTATACACGTTGCTGGAGTCGAGAGCGCCTCTGAGTAGCTCCCTGTAAGGGGCGCTCTATAGATTCTCAAATGAATGAATGAAAGAATGAATGAATGAATATTACTTAGCTAAAAATAGTTCACAATCTTACCGTTGTACTAGACGGATCTGTTTTCTGTTCATCTGATGCATTTAAAGTAAAACCATTAAAAATAGTTAAATACTAGAAAACAGAATTAGAAAATTTAAAACTGCTTTTATTATTAAATGTGAACTAAATTTCTGCATTTTTCAAACATTTTACTTTGTTACGTCATTCAATCAGATAGACTAACTTGATAAATATACCAAATCGTTTGATTTGTTTTGCCTACAAAGAGACATTGAACGAGGCAAGTGACAACAAACCGCAAACGTGTGAGATCTAATACTGAAACCATGTTCCTCAAGTTTGCCGAGAAACAAACAAAATTTCGTCCAATCTTTACATTGCTTTCGTCGATGTTTTCTGTTTGAGTGTTAGTAATAAAATTGTTTCCGCTTACCTCTTCGGCGAGTTGTAGAAAATTCTAATTTACGTTTCTGCTGTTTACGATTACTTTCGTTTTCATTTCGCTTGTCTTTTCCGACACAGACGCCCATTGTGTTCGCAAATAGAACTGAATTTTAGGTCTTTATATTGAATAATATAACCTCCTAAGAATTGTCAGCAAATAACATGGCTATGAATGTGAAAAAGAGAAATAATATAATTTATGAAAGTCTTTGCTCTGTTGCGTCGAAGACAATGATGGTTAGTTACTGGAGTCTATGTTTAGAAGCAAAACTTCTGCGCTTATCGTAACAACACATTCAATCTACTCTATAATATTTACAGTGTATTACTGCGCCTCTATGTTCGACATAGGAATATCCGTTCGTGTGAAAGCCTAAACAGTTTGTGGCAATCTTTATAAACGGTTCGGCCACCGCAGTTGCGCCTTCGAAACGACGCCTGTATCGATCAAGACATCCCATGGCCAGCGACTCGGCAGTCGGCACCCTGCACGCTTCTACCTAATCTACTGTAAGGCCGGTGTACTGCGATCGTATTTGTCAACGGATTAGATTTCGCACGTAAGTAATGCGAAATTGCATCCTGGCAACAGAAGTGGGCGTGGCCGGATCGTTTTTGTTGCCGGATAGTATTTCGCATGACACCGGCCGATAACACGCCATATAGCCTACGCGTCCACAGTTCTGCAATATTCCTCTGCAGTCGGCTACAAAGCCTCGACTTCACAGCGGGGGAAGGTTTTAGGCTCGCAGAATGTGTTTTAGGTGGCTAAATGTCGGAAACAACACCAGTAGGCCTATCATTAGACACGCTAAACAAGAAGAGTTTAGGTTCTGTCATGGCTACGTGTTTCGTCTTTGTGAGGTATTATAATGGCAACACGAAAGTCTTCGCAGATTGTCTTAAAAGATCGTGAATTAAGGCTCACACTTAAGGTTGTTTATACTTGATTGTTTATGTGTTTACTGACAGTGATGGGAAAAAGTATAAATACTTGTTCAAAAAGTATTTAAATACAAGTAGAAATACATTTTCATACAAATTTTAAAAAATAAGTAAATAATACTGGTTTGGTAAAAGTATTTTAATTTCTAAATACAAAATACTTTGAGCCAAAGTTTATCACAAATAATCAAGTCGTATAAAAACTAAGCTCTTATTATAGAATTTTGAACAGCGGTAAAACATTTATCCAGTTCAGCATTTATATGACACTGTCTTAGGCATTGGCCTTAATTATTATTATGAGTAGTTGTTAAAAATGTTTGTCATTTAAACGATTACGTCTTGGTATTGACATTAGAGGTCTTTTGGAGAACAGTCTCTCAGCTGAAGATGGCACAGTTGCGTTCAGCTTCCGGAAGAGGAGTTTTACTGTTGAAAACGCGTGGAGACATTCCAGTGACATTGAGCAAGGCTCAGTCTGTCACCTTAATACAAAACAGTGCATCGCTTTTTTAGATATGCAAGAAGTAAGTTAGCATGTTCTTTATTCGCGAATTCAAAATGGGTGCGTTATAAATACATGATCAATAATGAGATTTTTTAAAAGCGTGCGACGAAAACACAGCGGAACAGTACGGTAAACGACTCTATCTGAAGAGCAGTAAGCAGAGAGAAATTTCCTGTTGCGCAGAAAGAGTCTCCGTCTCTCAATAGACAGAAGACGGCCAGACGGTTTGGCACTCATTGGCAATGTCAGGTGGGGTGTGCCTCGCTTGGGATGTGACACTACTGACACCAACGCTACTTCTCACCTTGCTCACACTTAGATCAGGTCAGGCATAGCCACCGATTACGCAGCTGTGTTAAAGAGGGTCAAGTACGCCACCATCACTGGTAACCTTGCCCTTTTGCGGTCAGGGGCCATCCATATAATACGTAAGCAAAATAATCATATTTTCAAACTCCCTGTTTCACCTCGTACATTTTGTGGACCCCTCCCCCATGCGTATGTACAACTAGGCTTCTCTACCCCCCATTACAAAGGTTAATTACCTAATCCCATCTATAAGACATTTATTTTACCGTGGGCTACTAAATATTTTTTTAAACATTATTTGGTAGCTAAACATTCTTAACTGTTATGAAGAAATAAAATACTAACAAAACTAAGACATATCAAAAAGTTTTAACACTACATAAAATTGATAAAGCAGGAATATAGTCAATGATTTGGTTTTTTGTTATGATTTTAATGTTTCATAACTAGAAATTTATTTTTTGCGTACGTACACATTTTGGCGAGACCCCCCGCCATGCGCACCCGTACGCAAATCGCCTAAAGTGTCCCAGGGTAGTGTCAGAGGAACTGCCCGAGGGGAATTGTCTGGAGAAAATGTCTGGATATCGTCAGAAAGTTGACATACTAAGAAGAAGTGCTAAACCCATGAAGGCGATGACGAAGAAAATCAATTTAAAGTTCAGACGAGGTCAGTTTCACATTGGCTTTTGCAGTGGGTGCGACACACTTAGTGAGACAGCATCAACATGATCAGCTAATCTACTCCGGCATTATTGAAAATTGTACCTTGACACTCAAAGATTTTATGGTTTTCCGAAAAATGAATGTTGTTGTTTGTTGATCGGTGAACTTCTGCCGTAATTTAAGGCATCGAATGAAAAACATTTCCGTGTAGTACCGCTTTTCAACTGGGAACAATAGGTCAAGGTCGATATGCAACACGGAATAGTCTAATGGCTAGCGTGCTGGACTCTCAACCGAGATGTTGTGATTCAAATCTTCAAGTGACGCTAAATAGATTATCCTAATAAATATTCAAATAACGTTTTGACCAGAAGTTTGTAAAGTTTCGTCATATTTTGCTTTGTGTTATTTGAAATAAAAAGGAAGAAAGATTTCAACGCTTCTGAAATTAAAGAACGAGGCAGAGGGTTGAAGATATAAACATGTCAACTGTCAGCTTTGGATGGGACTCTGTTGACCGTGGACTCTACGTGCTTGTGGGAGCTCACCACTGGTGACTTTTGCAGTTATCAAAGCGTTTTTTAGTTACAGATAAATTTTCTCTTCTTGCTGAACCTGGCATTTGTGCGTATTATTATTATTGTAGCGGCTGGAATGGATGTTGATTGGCCGCCAGAATGTAAATGTTGGCGTTTATTCATTGAGATGAAGACGATGAAAATACACGCTGCGACTCTATGCCCCAAACAACAACGGGAGAGGAGTCCGGTCTAAACCGGTAGCCATGCGAGCAACGTGCTGGATCCCGGTCTCTCTCTGTGCCACCTGCCTCTAGGAGGAATGTGGTTCAGAGAGAGAACGATTATGTAGCCCTATCGCAAATCATCCTACACGGTATACCTTTGCAGAGCGCCCGTCAGTCTATTTGCATGTGATCCTCTTAAATGGGTCAATGCTTCGTAGACCTGGCCATCTGCATCTCATGTTTTCACATTATTGCACCACACAGCGACATAATTATGCGCAAAATAAATTATTCAAGCTTTCTAAACGTTTACCTGTATAATTGTACGCACAGCTAGAAACACCTGACTGCTTTGCATTAAGCAAACTCCTGTTAAACACTGTAGGGGCCTAGATCGTAGCATTCAACTTGGTGACACGCTAAAATTCTAATTTGCTACTGATTAAAGTATCTGGTATGCGTTATACCTGCTTTAAATTAAACCCATGCAAATCAGTTTATGTAGATTTTGACGAGTTGATGCGATGTCTCAAGTGGTTGTATAAATCAGTACAAACGAAGCTAAAAAAAGAGGTTGCTAATTTTCGGTAGACCTTACATCTTAATTGGAACTACTAGAGGTCACCAGAACTACTCAGCAGAAGGTCGACGAAGGTTACCTGCTTTCGTCAGTTATAGAAAACTGTGTAGAAATTCAACTGTCTCGTTTGTTTTTGTTCCGTAAGTCATATATTTCTTCAAAATAATGTAGACGTACAGTTTCTTGTATTTTCCATGGAAGATAAAATTAGTGTCGTGGCGTTGCTTTTCGTACTGGTTGGATCAATGGTTGAGCGTTCAGATGCAGTTTCTTGTTACAACTGCAATTATCTTAGTCTGCAGCCTCAAGAAGCAACGTGCACTCAACCTTTCACTGCAACAAATGTTCCGAAATGCTCAAGATCGGCGTGTTTTATAGTATTTTTGAACAGCACAGGCCCTCAGAGCAAGTCATTCATTGTCAGTTTTTGTCACAGGAATTTGTAGGCCTACAACATCTATATTAATAAAGCGACAATTCTGTGTGTGTGTGTGTGTGTGTGTGTGTGTGTGTGTGTGTGTGTGTGTTTGACCGGGCTTAACTTCTACAATTTCTCACCTTTTCACTCGAAACCTTAACTGCTGTGTCGGCCTCGGCTTCGGACACCCAGTGGAGGGGTTCGCGTCCCCCGTATTCACCCCTACCATGGTGAAAATGCCTCAAAACTCTACCCACCCGACCGTCCATCACGCGCAAGCTCGCCTATTCCACTGCCAAGCGGTTCTATTTATGGCGCCGGTATTCCCAACGTCATTAATAATGCGCGTAACGACACCGCGGTTCTATTTATGGCGCCGGTATTTCCCAACGTCATTAATATTGCGCATAAGTTGTTTACTTTCGCACAAAATTTAATGACGATCGATTCGAAGTATATTCATCGTTTTACAGCAAACTTGTAACACATGTATGTTCAAAGACAAAGATCTAAATTATTTACAGTATATCAAACGACCAGTCTGCTTTACTAAGGGCGAGGCCGACTACAGACCGGCAGTGAGGGCTAGATTTCTTGTGTTTTCTTTAACACGCAAACGCCCGGTTCACCCTCTTCGACTGCGAAGCAGTCTGTCCACGGGAGACTGTGAAGCAGTCTCCCCACAGGTCGCCAGACGCCACAAGGGCCTCCAAGACTGCGAAGCAGTCGCCGCCAGAGGGCGACTGCGAAGCAGTAACTCAACGGCAGAGGTCCCTAGACGCCAGAAGGCGTATACAAGACTGCGAAGCAGTCTCCGCTGTACGCCAGAAGGCGTCTAGAAGACTGCGAAGCAGTCTCCGCCAGAGGTCGCCAAACGCCACAAGGGCCTCCAAGACTGCTTCGCAGTCGCCGCCAGAGGGCGACTGCGAAGCAATCACTCCACGGCAGAGGTCGCTAGACGCCAGAAGGCGTCTACAAGACTGCGAAGCAGTCTCCGCTGTACGCCAGAAGGCGTCTAGAAGACTGCGAAGCAGTCTCCGCCAGAGGTCGCCAAACGCCACAAGGGCCTCCAAGACTGCTTCGCAGTCGCCGCCAGAGGGCGACTGCGAAGCAGTCACTCCACGGCAGAGGTCGCTAGACGCCAGAAGGCGTCTACAAGACTGCGAAGCAGTCTCCGCCAGATGTCGCTAGACGCCACAAGGGCCTGCAAGACTGCGAAGCAGTCGCCGCCAGAGGGCGACTGCCAAGATTGCCAAGCAGTCGTTGTTGTTGTTGTTGTTGTTGTTGTTGTTGTTGTTGGTGGTGGTGGTGGTGGTGGTGGTGGTGGTGGTGGTGGTGGTGGTGGTGGTGGTGGTGGTGGTGGTGGTGGTGGTGGTGGTGGTGTGAAACTTATAACCCCGGGCAACGCCGGGTAATCCAGCTAGTAGAATATAAGAGTAAATAAGCAAGTATTTATTTATTTATTTCGGATATTTCTATAGCGCCTCCGCAACTCTACTACTACTCAGAGGCGCTTCCGACTACAGCATTGATACTGCGTCGGAGTTTTCACGCCGAAGCGCCACGAGCAATCGCGAGTGAAGGACTTGTCCAAGGTCCGTACGCAGCAGCTAGAGTGGGATTCGAACCTGCAACCCTCAGGTCACAAGGCGCCGAACTTACCACTGAGCCACCACGCCCACAAAAATGCAAGCAAGCAACTTTTATAATTTTCTATTTCAAAGCAACTTTTATAATTTTCTATTACAGAAACAACTATGATTACAAGTAAATATGGTTCCGGTAATACAATAAATCTGTGCGGTTACAGGGGATGGGGATGGAAAATTATGAGAATGATAGTAAAAAGCGTTAGATGACGAAAATTCGGATTCCCATCTAGGGATAGATCGGCTGGTTAATAATTATGTAGTACCTTGTGAACTTTCTCAGTAGGCAGTCTGTGCAGTGACTGAAATATAGGCGTAATATGCTGATATTTATGAGTCCTTAGTACAAGTAAGTCGATTACACCATTAGCAAAAACACAATGGGACAGTAGCTAGAAGCATTGAATGTAAAACAGAGAATTAATAAATCGAAATAAAAATTATAAAATAAGTAAATAAGTAAGCAAGTGTTTTTTTTATCATTTATGCAATAACCTGGTAATGTAACCCTTCCCTGTCAGAGGATCAAATCGCGGTATCTCACGATTATGCAAGCGAGGCCGAAGAGAGTACCCGGATAATCGTACCGGAGAAAGCAAATCCTGGATGACATGCACTTGGTCCCAAAGGATTGCAGCAAAGAGAGCATCATCCGCCTTAGAACACAACAAGTCAAATGTAGGAGTATCAGTTGGCAGATACCCTTGTCGCTTAAGTTTACGTATCAAAGCAGACAAACGCTCTCTCTCTCGGCTATTGGTAAATTCCCACCATACTGGAGATGAGTACAACATTCGTGCCACTGTGGTGGAACGTACAACATCATGGAGGCGGTTTCCAGTTAATCCATGCGAAGTCAAGATTCGCAGAGCAAAAAAGGATTGCTTAGCTTTACAACCAGGGCTGTAATCGAGGGTATACGCGGGTATACAGCGTGTACTCACTTCTAGAGACCGTATACTCACCTCACAAAATATTTTTATTTATCTATATTAAAATACTATATCGTATACTCACAAAATACAGTATCGTATATTCACCTCTAATTTGTTTGGGAAAACTAACCAGTAGCGTGTACTCACCTCTAATTTTACCACTACAGCCCTGTTTACAACAGTTGTTAATGTGCGAGAAGAACCCAATTTTTTCGGAAAGGTGACTCCCAAAATTTTGATTTCATTTACCCGTACGATTCCCGCAATAGGCGGAGGGGTATATTCAATTTTGGTTAGGGGACGCCTAATTATGATTTCACCCGACTTGCTATGATTAAAGCGCAAGTTGCAATTTCTAACCCATTCTGCTATGTGGGCAAATTCAGAGTCAGTGGTGGTTATGTTTGAGGCAGGAATCACCAAATAGCAATCATCTGCGTATTTGAATAATCGGTTCCCTGCATGAAGCAATTTTAGTCCAGAAATGGTGGTCAAAAAGTGGATTGGTCCAAGCCCTGATCCGTGTATAGCCTATTGCTAGCATTGATACATTATCGTTGTCGCAATAACAACAGTTCTTTCGACGATCACTTATGCTATTTAAAAATATTGATCACTTCGAATGAAACTGATGAATCAGTGAAACCCAATGACTGACGTCATCTATATCGTGCTAAATGCGTAGTTTGACTCTTTTCTAAATGATTCACGCTGTTAGAATTTCGTGACATTTAAACTTCGACGACAACCATAAATGCACTCTACTTTACTCTATGAAACATCATCTGATCCAGTTAATGGTTATAGTTATGCACACAACATCAATCGATATTCGCCTGAAATGAAAGTGTGTTACGAAAAGTCTTAAGTTGGAGAAGTCCAGTCGAAAATTAATATCCAGCTAAACCAGAAGTCAGACTATGGTCGGTAGCCAAGTGGAAATTGATGAATATAATATTAGTTCGATACATAACTTAATCTAATTTCATAGAGTTGCTTCTGTAGCGCCATCAACACAATTCACGAGGCATCAGTCGATGCTCGCTTTCAAGTTAAATTGTAGTTCGGAAATCTAAATCGGTAGAGGGGCCTGGTCGAAATTCGAGAGATCAGGGAAAACAGAAATCAGGCTACAGCAGGTAACAAGCGAATTGGAGGTTACTTGGTTGCTTATGCCTATACAAGTATAACTGTACAGAGAAATGTCCATAACTGGTCGATTTAAAGGAGCAGTTATGCGAATCAGATATATAATCCTTGTTATTATAGTATTAAAACTAAGACTGCATTCGATTAACAACTTGTCGCTCTTTCTCAAAGCATGCAGTTCACAGACGTCTACTGGTATGGAACTAAACTTGTCAATTGCAGTTTTGATTCAGCTTGCAGGTATATTGATATTGCTAGCATTGCGATAGAGTTGCTCTATATGCCTTATTGGACATAAACGACATCACGTATTTTGCATTAAGGATATCCAAAGAGCGAATCGAAACCACATTGCACAAAAGCAGCAGTCTTTGTCCCTTGGATGAGCCAGATGGAAAATCTAATGTTATTTGTGAGCCTAACTGCCACCAGAAACAAGAGATCTCTCCTGCTGGGTCTTTGTTAAAAAGTCACTTATGAATAATGACGACTACAATTCCACTTCAAAGTCTCGACACTATAACGGCGAAAACCTTCTAGACAAGATTGTCTCTCCGTCGACAACGATCGATTACGTACCAAGTCAAGCGACAATACCTTGCAAGTGCGTTTCATTCTTCCAAATAACATATCGCGGAAAGCAAATCCATATGAAAAGAAAATTAGGTCACTGATAGGATGAAACCCTTTAATTCTTTTTAATGACACAAAGCCTTTGTACAATAAACCTGCGAATGATGTGTTCAAAGGGAAGATTAGTTTTAACGGCAGCAAATTCAGTCAATGCTTCTGAATACTGAAGACTGTAACATCTAAGTTTCAAATATCTTGCAAGAAATGTCTTCCAAGAAAATAGTGACTTTTAATGGAGTACTGACATTGAAGAAGACATGAGAGTTCATCCCTATGAAAGTACACATAGTTGGCAAACCAGTCTTCAAACGTTGAATTTGCAGTTAAATCAGACTTCGACAAATAATAAAACAGTGTGTGAAATCCAAGCATCGACTGAAGAGAAGCCGGGATTAAACACCCATTATAGTCTACATTGTGACCAAACCAGTGTGCAATCGTTGACTCGTCAGTTAATTTACATTTCCACATATCGTTATTGAGAGTTGATAAATAATAGAAGATTGTGTGGAATCCAAGCAAAGATTGTACGTCCCCATAAAAAAATGAGTCAAGAGGCGGCATCAGCAAAACATTCACAAATGAAAATTCCTTGAGATCGCTCTGCAGATCAGACTCATGAAGAATTCGCCCACAGAAATGCAACACTTCATCATATTGACCACACTTGAAAAGGTACAAAGCACGATAACAGTCAATTGTGTTGCAATGGATACCAAAGTCTTTGCGAATCGTATTGTAGAAAGATGTCATATTTTCTAATGCAATTCCCATTAAAGCATCAATAACTCTTTCTTTAACTATCATGTGATTCAAACTTGAAGCCCCGATATCTCTCACGGAATATGTCCCCCGATATAGATTTTGCTTGACACCATCGACATGAGTACCTAACTTCATTGGAGCAATAAATTTCGGTTTTAATAAAGCCTTCAAACATTCGTCCATAGGAAATGCTGAATCTGGTAATTCATGATGCAAATCTAAATGTTTGGATATTCTTTCGGCAGATAATGCAGTTAAATAATGAGCAAACACCTCTGATGAAAGACGCAGATCAAGATAAAGCCGTCTGTTGACGTAGTAAAGATTATTTTCAGTAATCTTCTTGTGAAGCACACACAATCCAACAATTCTTGCTATATAGTCAATAAACAACAAACAACTTGCATTCAATGTTTCTTTATCCCTTTGAGAAGTCTGATCATCGAGAACTGCCGTGCATAATTGTATTGCTTGTTGGTATTCTGATGTGGCAAAATGGAGAGCAGCCAGATAGGCTAAAGTTGCAGATATAATGCCGTTCGATTTATAATCGTTGCATTCTAACGCTTTTCTAAGAAACTCTTTTGACATGAGAGACAACAGTTGAAATTCTGAACGGCAACTTGATCCAGTTAAGTTTTGCATGAGATCTTGAGCACGTAGGAATTGAAACCGAATATTTTGTGCAGTGTATGTTTTCGGAAAGTTGTGATAGTTAGATCTTACACTTTTTGTTTGTATCGAAATTGCATGGACAAATTCAACAAATAGACTGCTATCCCATGAAATCTCTCCAAAATCTAAACCATATGCCGCATGCAAAATATTCAGTAGCTTGTCATAGTGCGTGAAACACAAGTCATTCTCTATTGTTGGAAGACCTACCAGTCAGTTATGTGTTTTCGATTCAATACATCTTGAATTAAGTCCAAATTTGAAGGTATAACGCAGCCCTGAACTTAACCCGCGTTTTGTTACATGACGACTGTCCTTATAGGAATATGCGATTGTGAAAAAAAATAAATCCAATGATTCCGATGCATTCACTTTCCAATATTCCAAGAGAGGCAGCATGCAATCTACAAAACCCATATAAGCCGTTATCCTTTCAACTTCAAAATTTTTATGAATGGATGAGAGTATGTAATTTTCCACAAACCAGTTACAAAGTATTCCAGAATTGCTAAATTCATTAAGTCGTTTTTCAATCTTCACAAGCATAGTGGAACTCGACGGTTTCTGAAATAAGTTTGCTTCAGGAATAAAATAGTTTGGAAAGTATCTCTTATTTAGCCATTGTGAAAGCTTTTGTAAAAGTTTACAACAGATCGTAATAGCAGAAGAGGAATTCCACCACTGAGGTGTCATCTCTTCACAAGTCCATAACATCAACGTCTTTAAATGATACGTACAGAGAACCTCATCTTCCTTTGCACAATCCTTTTGCATTATTTCCTTCTTTGTAAGGAATCTGAGCAAATGATAGACAATCTGCTGAATTTTAGTCCAACTTTGAAGTAAGATTACCTCTGCGACTGAAAATGAAAACCTCCACTGTAGTTTATCGTCTCTGCAAGAGCGATGCTGAACGTATACAATATGACATCCATTTTCTATAACCTCGGTTCGTGTATCAATGGTCGGCCAACCATTATTCCTAGGTCGCTTAAGCCACACTTGGGCTTCTTTAGGCCACTGAGGGCACCACAAGCATTTGACGGTATCACTTCCGAGATAATAAAATGCATCTTTTTGGCTTTTAATAGCTGGACCAGTAATACTATTTGGCATGGCGTCTCTAGCGAGTGTAAGAGTGGAATACTCTTCTGCAGCGGTAGCCATATTTAGCACCTTGTAACCATTTGTAAGATCTGCATGGTTAAATTCGTACTTTTTATATTTCCAATTGTAGTTCTTTTCCCCTAAAACTCGTAATCGAACAAAACCTGGATACCTCTCGTATGATTCAATCTTGTAGCACTTTATCCTATCTGGTAATCCACTCAAATCACTTGGCAACACTGGAAAGTCGCCACTGAAGGCAAGCTCGTCGACTTCGGCGATTAGAAAATCAGTGTCTTCAATGCATTTATTCAGCGGTCGGATATAGAACTCCGCAGCGCTGCCACATAAAATTGAGTAATGTTTCGGTGTAGGGCTCGATGACGCGATTAAGTCTCGCATGTGATCCGTGACAACTGAAACCGACTTTAGAAGCAATTGACATGTGCTAACGATGAACGCAGATGCCAATTCCTCATTGGATTTACCCACATATTCCGTCATCCTAGATATAAAAAAAACATTTCAATTCTAAAAAGTCATCATGATCATCAGCCACTGAAGGCCTGCTAATCATCCCCGGGTGGTAAATAATCATTGTCGTCGATGCATGTATTCAGCGGTTGGATACAGAACTCCGCGGCGCTGCCACACAACTTCAAGTAGTCTTTTGGTGCAGGGTCCGGTGAGGCGATTAAGTCCTGCATGTGATTGGACAAAAAGGAAAACGACTTTGGAAGCAATTGACATGTGCTAACGATCAACCAGGATGCCATTTCTTTCTTCGACTTTCCCGAAAATTTCGTCATCTCAAATTAAAAAAAACATGAATCTCCATCTTAAAACTCATCATGATATTCATTTTCATCATCGCTAGCAGCAACAGTAGCAGCAGGAAGACCACAATTCAAATTATCACCTATGTCAAGTGCCAGCAATCACCATTCTCACTCACAATTCGACCGATCGTGTTTTATAGACAAAATCAGCGAAGAAGCCACCGATGCGAAGGAAGAAGGTAAGTGACACCTACAGCCAATCCACTCCATTCGGAAGATGCGAGGATGGAAATCGTTTGACTCTCAGGCTTTCAGCATCGCTATCAGAGACACTCTCCTTTCGTCACCGGGTCCTGTACTTGACTCTCTCACAGTTCCTCAACTATTTGATCTTTACACCTCCACCGTTACCGGTCTGCTGGATTCCATGCTTCCATGTCGTCAAGTAAAGACCCGTCATCGACCATTGGCCGTCTGGTTCGACGCCGACTGTCATAAACTTCTCCGTCGCACCCGTCGCTTGGAGCGACGATCTCGCCGGACCAAGGATCCCAATGACCGGTTGGCCTGGATTACCCAGCTTCGTGCCCTTCATCTTCTCTACCATCGCAAGGAGGCTGCTCACTGGGAGAAGCTGGTCTCACGCAATCTCAAAACCCAAGACGCCTTTGGTCTTCCATCTCGGGTCTGCTGGGCCGGCCTTCTCGCCCTTCAGAAATTCCTGCCTTCTCCGCAAATGAATTCTTGACTATGCTCACGGAAAAGACTGATCGACTTAGAGCCTCCACATCGGATGCTCCTCCACCGACCTTTACCACAACGTTTTCTGTTTTTGACGATTGCCGACCGATATTGTACTCGGACCTTCGTACAGTTCTTTCATCAGTTAATTTAAATTCTTGTGAACTAGATCCTCTTCCCCCTTTCATTCTTAGTGACAGTTTAGACGATTTTGCCCCATTTCTGCTTTATCTCTTTAATAGGTCCCTCTCTGAAGGTTGTGTCCCCGCCTCGCAAAAGAGGGCCATTGTTTTTCCCTCACTCAAGAAGCCCAATCTTGACACAAACCTCCCCCAAAACTACCGTCCAATCTCTAATCTATCATTTCTCTCCAAAACCCTTGAACGCCTTGTCTCTCTTCAACTTCTTCCCTATCTGGAACAATCTGGACTTCTACCTCCCTTTCAATCAGGTTTTAGGGCTCACCACTCCACTGAAACAGCCCTCCTGTCTTTGCTTTCTGAAATTTATTCAGCTGTTGATAGGTCCGAACTCACTCTTCTGGCGCTATATGATGTCTCCTCAGCCTTTGACATGGTTGACCACACCATTCTTCTACAGCGCCTTGAGACCTCTTGCAGTCTGAAGGGCCCCCTCTCCAGTGGTTCCGGTCATACCTGTCTGATCGCACTCAGATGGTTATCTCTGGTGAATCTAGAACTCTGTGGGTCCCTATCAAACTGGGTGTTTCGCAGGGCTCTGTTCTAGGCCCTCTCCTCTTTATTTTGTACACGGCCGGTATCCCCTCTCTGCTCCCCATCCATGGGGCTTCAGGCCATCTCTTTGCTGACGATGTCCAGGCTTTTGTCCATGGGCCTCCTTCCTCTCAGCTTCTTCTTGCTCAGCGCATCGAAACTCTTTCTCATGATCTTCATACCTGGATGTCTTGCAATCGCCTCTCCCTTAATTCGTCCAAAACCCAATATATCTGGTTTGGCACTCCTCAGCAACTTCTAAAACTCGACTTTGCTGTGCTGTCTGAAAGGTTTCCGCTTTTAACTTTTTCGTCTAGCGTTCGTGATCTAGGAGTGACCCTTGACAATTCTCTCACCTTTACTGAACACATTTCCAAACCCACTCGCACTTCCTATTTTCACCTAAGGCGCCTCAGAGCTATCCGTCGCTCTCTCTCATCTCCAATTTTCACTTCAATTGTCCATGCATTTGTCTGCTCTAGACTTGACTACTGCAATTCCCTCCTCTTTGGTCTTCCTAAAGTCCGTCTTGCTCCTCTTCAGTCCGTTCTCAATGCTGCTGCTAGATTAATTGCCCGTCTTCCTCGATTCTCTCATATCACCACCTTTATGGCAGAAGAACTCCACTGGCTCCCGCTTTCTGCCCGCATCCAATTTAAGGTCCTCATCCTTGTGTGTAAGGCTCAACTTGGTTTCGCTCCAAAATATTTATGTGACTTAATTCATCGCCCTCACTCTGCTGCTTCTCTTCGTCCTCTTCGTTCATCTGACCGTTTTGACCTCCTCGTTCCCCGTGTCAGGACTTCTCTGGCTCAATCTAGGTCTTTTGCCTCCATTGGCTCTGCTCTTTGGAATGAGCTTCCTCCGTCCGTTCGTTCTTCTATTCTCTCAGGTAACGTCTCTTCCTCTCTTAAGTTTCTTAAAACTTGCTTTTTCTCTCGGGGTCTCTCGCACTGGGAGCGCTTCTGAATGGCCCTCCCGCTAGAAGCGCTTTATAAATATCCAAATACAATACAATACAATACAATACAATACAATGACAGCTCGTGAAAAATTCAAGAACGAAGCACAGTGATTGCTCCTTTACAAATTGGTTCAGTTAACATATACGGCAGATTATTGTTGAGCACAAATAACCTAATTGTCATGAGTCATTTCAAAGGAAGATCCTAGTCTGGTTGCCAGAGAGACGGTATAGCCCTTTCAGCGCATCTGAATGGTCTATACCGCGACAGGCGACTAATAAATGCCCATATACAATATAATACAGTACAATACATTTCATGCAAGTAAATACTTTGCCTGACTTTGCGCGACTTTATAAAAATACCAGCAGGAGACATAACAACTCAACTTGGTTTCGAGTTTTCTTCAGTTTGGCGACAGTGATATTTTACTTCTGAAAATAATTCCTAATTCAGTTTTAATTCAGTTCTGAGCTCTTGAATTTTACTTCTAATTCTAATTTTACTTCTCATTTCTATTTTAGTTATCAAATAATTTTACTTCTTATTTTAGTTTTCCAAATAACTATTAATTTCCGCACTGTAAAATTATGCATGCTTGCATAGAGAAGTAGGCCTACACCGAACTTGTCTCTATAAAGAAAAAAATCTGTTTGAAGTAAAACAAGGGGTGAACATTAGTCTAACAATGTATAGTGATTAATGTTCTTATGCCAGTGTGTTACCATTATTTTATCTTTCCCCCTCCCAAGACTTGTATTGCTCGTATTTCTCTAGCAATTGATGTTCCATAAATTCCATCATTTTCCCCGTTTAGTAGGCCTATTTGGCATATAGATCTGCCTGTAGCTTCGTCAAAATGATAAACTCAAAATCGGGCTATCTCGCTTCCTTCCGGCCAACATTCTCGATAAACTCATAGGCCTAATTTTACAATTTAATGGATCGTGTGTTTGGATCACGTGCAATTTTACTCGCCTTCGTCTCAAGTTACGTGCCACAAGAAGTAAAATGATTTTACTTCTGAAAATAATTCCTAATTTCGTTCATAATTTTAGTTCGGCAAATATTCCTAATTCAATTCCTAATTTCGTTTTTTCCGCTGAAATAATTCCTAATTTTACTTCTAGTTTTCGTTAACGAAATCATTTATTTTTACTTCTAATTTTAGTTTTCGTTAACGAAAATATCACTGTTTGGCGAATTTATACATGTCTTTTTAATTCAGTAATAAACTCTTTGAACGATCTTCATCTGAATCGAGCCATCTTCCCACTAAATTCCGCATTTTCTCAGTTTCCCACCAACATAGCCACTCACCTACTGTTATCTGCCTTAAGCTACTGTGTTTATCACCACACAGGCTTTCCACTCCAAATTAGCGTCCCACATCTTCAATAATTCGTACGTTAATTCATCCAATCCTCCGACTTCCAATCTTTTTCGTCCGAAACGAAATCCATCTTAGCAGCTCTATCGCATCATCTGTCCAAGGCAACCAGACTAGGTTCTTCCTTTGACATACATTCATTCATTCGAAGATTTATATAGCGCCCCTTCAAGGGAACTACTCAGAGGCGCTCCCGACACCAGCACGTTCATATAAGACAGTTTTAAGTTTTGCAAGAAATATGCCAGGGGTGACCCAGGGCACATTCGGAGCTCTAAGGGAAGTCTATTCCAGACTGAAAAAGCTCGACTTTGCATAGTCGTGAAACGAGCAAATGGAACTAAACGTACCTCTTTTCCGCTGAGGGGAGGGAACGTCGGCCTTGGACACCTGAAACTGTGCAGCAAAGCTCTCGAAGGTAAGCAGGGGCAGGGCCCTAACAACATCGCCATACTAAGGCTGCGATCCTATATTCTATGCGTAAGTGCATAGGAAGCCAGTGAAGGACCTCCAGCATATATCTAGAGACTTGGCCATGTTTAGGAATATGCCCAATGAGAGGGACTGCAGAGCGCAGAACTCGCTGTAGACACACTATGCGACTAGATGAAAGACCAAAATAAAGCGATGAGCAGTAATCATGGCGGGCTGTGACGAAGGAGTGAACCAGTGTAGCAGTGGCACTGGGCGTTAGCGAACGAGTAACAGTGCGAAGCTAGTAATTATAGCAGTCCCTAGTAAGACGGTGTATTTGTGGAGCAAAAGTAAGCTCCTGGTCGAGCCAGACACCAAGATCACGGACAAGAGTTGAGAAGGTATAGTTGGGGAATTCAATTGCAAGAGCAGTGAGGTCAAGTTTAGCGAGTTGCTGTCGCGTGCCTAGCCAAATAAATTTGCTTTTGGACGGGTTCAAGCGTAGTCGATTTGACGACACCCACGCTTCCATGGCATCTAAAGTCCCACTCATAACCCGGACTGTTGGAATGGCATTGGTAGAGAGGCAATGCATGTATGCTTGGATATCATCAGCATATTGCTGACTCAGAACCGCATGTGCAGCCAGAAGCGTCGAAAGACCAGAGGACAACATCTCTGACACGACTGAGTGTTCGTGACTAAGCTGGGGTCCTGCGCTTAGCTTAAGAGTAGAGCTTTAGAAATTTGTATTTTACAATTACAATTTCGATAGGGTATTTGAAAAGTCTTGCAAAATTTCTAAATCAGCCAATCAGGAGAGAATTTTCCGTAGAGATAGTGGTGTAACATTTAATGAACGTTACCGGTTTATAAAAAAAACTAAAGTAACTAAAAAATGAAGCTTAGTATTTGCTCTGATAGTAACGATTCTATTTTTGCTGAAACAAATGCCTGTACAGTGTCCTTCACAAATGCAAGCCTGAAGTCGTCAAAGTTTGTGTTAAAGAAAACAAATTACGTTGTGTTCAAATGAAATAAAAACTTTAAAAAACATTAAAACGTAATTTCTGACATTAAATAACTATGATCAATCAGACATTTCACTTTCTAATATCTTGCCAGAATATTTCTTCCAAAGAAAATAAAGCTAACCCGCAGCTTAACCATGCTAAATAAGTATAGAAGGTTAGTTCTTCTCAAAGAAAGTCTCTCATGCAAAAACGTCGTCCCAGCTTTGTATTCTATTTTTGACAAATCTTCGCTTAGACATGAGAAGGAGCAAAGCAGTACGTGAAAAGAAGAAACAATGGTCGTCTCTGTCGAAATAAGAGTCAAGCGAGGTATCACCATTACATTTGTAAATGCAAGTTCATTCAAATCGTTCTGCAAGATTTCGTTCACATAAATGAAAAACTTCGGATATTTACAGCAATATTGTATAAATACGTAGCACAGTAAAAATCAGCTGCATTGCACCGAATACCAAAGTCTCTGCAGATCGCTTTGTAAAATGATATCAACGGTTCTAAGCCATATTCTCCTAGCAAACAAATCAATTCATCTTCATTTAGAACATATGTAAATTATGGGCAATACACAGTACACAGTAGACCTGACAGCCACAAGTTAAGCTCTACTCCGAGCCCTCCGATAAATTAATTGTAGGCCTACTTGTGTTTGAAAATTTATATAGCGCCACTTTCAGAGAGACACATGAAACCAATTCTGCGATTAAAAGCATTTGACTAATTGTTAATTACCATAATTTTCTAGCGGTGGAGAATATGTTCTTGAAATTTGCTGCTATTAGCTCTATTTTTAAATCGGACCAGGCCTAGACCTATAAATAGACGTTAATTGAAAGTCGTGAAAAACCCAGAACATCAGAGTTAAAATATATTTCCCTGTTGACGCAACACATTATCGCGGTGCCAAGGTTAAACAGATTCGGCATTTGTTAATACAAAACTATGCTTTGCCTATACTTGAAAGCGTAAGACTTTTTCTTACTGTTTTTATGCAATATTCATTTTCATTAGGATTTCCATCTACCTCAGCAGTAGCCTATCTAAATGATAGGCCTACAAGTATTTTCAGCTCGTAAACTCCCGTGAAAATGCAAGTCCGCAAAGGTTCACCAGTCACTCTGGTACAGAGTAAAGCAGGGAGGCGACCTGACCGACGACTCTGATGAGCGTAGACTCGGATCCGACCTGGGCTGGTGAACCAAAGTCCTCCGTGCCCACCTTCTCGTGGTGCGGACCGTTAGTACCCTTCCTAGGAAGTACTCTTCCTAGGAGGGGGAACGAACGGGCACGGCAGGCAAAACCAGGGGAAGGCAATGGCAAACCACCCCTGTTAATCATGCCAAGAAAATCGTCATGCCACACACCAAACCACGCCGATGGTCGCGGATGGAGGGACTCCCAGGCCGGAGCGCTGAGGTGGGACTCCCAGGCCAAAGCGCGACTCAAGGGCTACTGGGAGAAGTAGCAAGACGGCAACGGAGACTGTGTGGCATGACGATCGCTAGGGCTCCTAGAGCCGACGGCACAAAGAGGAAACTCCCGCAATAAAGAAACTGAGACGCATTGATCATTATGCGGGTAGTCGTATAGTGGAGGAATTATAAGAAATTCGACTCAACTAATTAGCAGGAAGTAGAGACTTGGCACAGTTGTTAAGTAAGCCATGCTGATGAAAATATCAAAAGTCCCCATAAATCCAGGCTGTGGAAAAGCCGCCATCTTGGAAAATGGCGGCCTAAATACGGATTTTCGACAATAACTTCAGAACCGTCACAGCTACTAAAATATACAAAAGAGCATAAATACTCTTCATTAAAAGGGGAACATTTCTTGTATGTAACGTTTCTTTGTAGGATTAAAAATAAAAAAGTTACATTGTATTAAATAAATATAATTCTGCATTTCAGTGCAACATACAAAGTGCAAATAGGTTTTATGGCTTTTTAGCAGAAAAGCATTACTCAACTCAACAAATTAGCAGGAAGTGGACACTTGGCACAGTTGTTAAGTAAGGCCTACTGCAGACAAAAATATCAAATGTCCCCTTAAATCCAAGCCGCCATCTTGGAAAATGGCGGCCTAAATACCATTTTACGGTAATAACTCCAGAACCATTACAGCTACTAAAGCATACCAAAGAGCAAAAATAATCTTCAGAATCTGCTTTTGTGTTTTCAGATAAATTAGGATTCACAATGAAATGCTCAATATGTTTAGCAGAAATTGATGAGGGAGGCGAGGTATTCGTGGAAATGGGACTTTAAGACTGTCATTCAAGCGAGCAAAGATAGAGGGGATGATAAATACAAGGTATTTGAAGGACTAGAAAGAGTACCATTGCACAAAACATGTCGGAGAAACTAAACAAAGAAGAATAGCATAGCCACAGCAAGTGGAAAACTATCACAGCCATCAACTTCTCTTACATGTCCAGTGCTTAGGTCAGAAACTAAGAGAATCGACCTTCGAGAGGACTGCTTAATCTGCGGAGAGAAAGCATGTTTCTCTGAAGACTTCCCAAAAAAATGCCTCACCGTGCATAATGTGGCTAACCTTCAGTTACGTTGAAAAAATTATTACAATTTGTGAACAACGCAGTGATGAGTGGGACTGGGAACATGAAGTTTACTTTCGTGTTGCAAATACCATTGATCTAGTAGCAGTAGGTCGACTGTTATCATTTTGACTTCTACAGCAGATTTAAGCGTGTTCAACCGAAAGATTCAGCAGGCCGTCCAGAAGATTCTGTTGCTTCATCAACTTTCAAAAAGATTTTGGAATATATTGACACTAACGCAGGGCATATTTTAACTGTATAACTAGTGGGACAAATGTCCCAGTAGTCTTAGGATTTGACAAATCCGATTTGTCCCAGTAGTCATTTGCGATTTGTCCCAGGCAATGTATGTATAAAGTACAACTAGTGGGACAAATGTTGCAAGAATTTTAAGATTTGTCCCAGTAGTATAATGAGAAAGGTATGACATTATTGTTGTTGAATGACCCCTTGTCATTGGTTGGGAGACCCGAGAAAAGTTGTAAAAGAAGGTGATGAGTAAAAAAAAGGTCATCAACTTTTTTCGGAGATGAATTTAGAAATTTTCTAGAAAAAGTCTAAAAGTTCTAAGTTTGTGAAGATTAATTCCTTAAAAAAGTTCTTCGACCAGATCATGGCCGACTTTCTCCGACCCACCTCTGAGAGACGAGTTCCAAAGAAAGATCCCATGGCTGATTTTGTCCCAGTAGTTAAAATATGCACTGCACTAACGATGAGTGCCAGTATAGTTTGAGTGAGCTGAAAGAAATTTTGGTCGAAGACCAAGTGTCTGGTACTTTTTTTCTTCTAATCCTTCAAATATCTTATCATCCTATCTTTGCTTGCTTGAATTACAGTCTTAAATCCTCTTTCCACGAATACGTCGTGTATACCTCATCGGTGTACTGACATAATCCCCCGGACGCCTGATTGCTCGCCTTCAACGCTACTCTCATATCTCGACGTTTACGTCTGAGCACTTACATTGGCTGCCGCTCACTGCGCGTATCCAGTTTAAAATCCTGTTCCTTACCTAGCTCTCGAACGTTCCAAGGTCATGCTCCTCGTTATCTCTATGATGTTATCTGTCGACCTCTTTCGGCCTCTCTGGTCGTCCTCTCCGTTCTTTAGAGCGACATGACCTCTTGGTCTCTCGGACCCGGACTTCTATGGCTCAACACCGTGCCTATGCATCTGTTGGCCCATCCCTCTGGAGTGATCTTCCTTCCTTGACTCGTTCTCAGATCCTAACTGGGACATTTCTGCTACTTCTCGCTGTCTTAAGACTTTTCTTTTCTCACGGAGTTCCTCGCACTGGGAGCGACTCTGATTAGGTTGTACTGCGACAGGCGTTTTATAAATTCGTAAATACAATACAATAAATACAATATAATAATCCCCGGACATAATCTTCCAGGCTAGGATATAATCACCTCAACCTTAGCCAATTGAGGGGAATTTTGTCCGGGGGATTATGTCCTACCCCAAATCGGGGATTTTGTCCGGGATTATGTTCGGGGATTATGTCCGGGGGACTAGGCCTATATGTCCGGGGATTACGTCCTGGACTCCTGGGGATTATGTCACATTTTGAGGATTTCATTGTGAATCATAATTTATCTGAAAGCAAGCAAACACAAAAGCAGATTCTGAAGATTATTTTTGCTCTTTGGTATGCTTTAGTAGTTGTGATGGTTCTGGAGTTATTACCGTAAAACGGTATTTAGGCCGCCATTTTCCAAGATGGCGGCTTGGATTTAAGGGGACATTTGATATTTTTGTCTGCAGTAGGCCTTTACTTAACAACTGTGCCAAGTGTCCACTTCCTGCTAATTTGTTGAGTCGAGTAATGCTTTTCTGCTAAAAAGCCATAAAACCTATTCGCACTTTGTATAATTATCACACTGAAATACAGAATTATTATTTTAAATCCTATGTAACTTTTTTATTTTTAATCCTAGAAAGAAACGTTACATACAAGAAATGTTCCCCTTTTAATGAAGAGTATTTATGCTCTTTTGTATATTTTAGTAGCTGTGACGGTTCTGAAGTTATTGTCGAAAATCCGTGTTTAGGCCGCCATTTCCAAGATGGCGGCTTGTCCACAGCCTGGATTTATGGGGACTTTTGATATTTTCATCAGTATGGCTTACTTAACAACTGTGCCAAGTCTCTACTTCCTGCTAATTTGTTGAGTCGATTAATGTTTTTTTCTGCTAAAAATCCTCTACTAGTACCCGGATACAAGTTATGACGATTAACTCTAGGCTTGCTAGAGCAGCTTTCGTTTCTTTCACTTATTTAGCGCAATAACGTTCACCAGTCAATGCCGATAAGCGACTAGATAAACATTTGCACAAGATGCCTTCCATAAAGCTTAAACGAGACCGCATTCAGTTATTCGATGAGCTTTCGTGGAACAAGGAAATTTTTGACATTTGTGGAGAGAAAAGCCAAACGTCAAGCGGACTAACATTTACAGTCCGAATCAACACCATTAGGTCAAAATTAAGTTTAAAAACGTATAAGGCAAAATACCTTAAGTTCTAAACGTACAAAATTCTTGGAAAAACCGACGAACAAGTCCGGAACGCAAACTTAACGCCAATGAACTCCAACATGATGATCCGTCAAAAGGTCTCAGCTGTCGATCAGCGACCGACATGCAGGTGGCATGTGTATATCTCCTTTATTTATTTTAATGCCTGACATTTCGAATTGATTTTCAGCCACAGGCTGTATCTGTGGTGGAAGGCTGATCTTTTCAGGTTGACCTGATTGCAGCTTGGTTTAAACCATCGATTGATACCTTGTGAATTACACACCGGCTCTATAGAAGTTGTTATTTAGTAGTAGTAGTAGTAGTTGTAGTAGTAGTAATTGTAGTAGTAATAATAATGATAATGATAATAATAATAATAATAATAATAATAATAATAATAATAATAATAATAATAATAATAATAATAATAATAACGACTGGCTGTTGGCACTACCGGTATCATCATGCGGGCTGCGATTGTTTGACGAGGCGGTAAGAATAGCAGTAGGCCTCAGACTGTGGACGAATATATGCGAACCGCACGCATGTCCCTGTGGGGCAATGGTGACGGCGGACGGGTCGCACGGGATGTCGTGCAGCCTGGGACCTGGCAGAATCGCCAGACATGCGGCTTTGAATGATTTGATAAGCCGCGGCCTCACACGAGCGGGCGTCCCTAATATCAAAAAACCACCTGCACTGTTACTGGGAAAGGTGGAATAGGGGTGGAAAATAACTTGATAGGGTGCGATGTGAGAGAATTTACACCCTAGCATTGGCCAGCGTGGGAACTTAGTAAGTCAGAGTGGCTTTTTCCACCTTACATTATAGGGTGGTAATTATAATTCAATGCTATAGGGCCTATCACTAAAAAATTATAATGCTAGTATTTGATCATGCAAATAAATAACTGTAAACTTAACTAAATTATATGTTGTTTATAATTAATTAATGAACTAATAATTTATTGGCAAAAATTAATTAATGTTAACATTAAAATCTTTTAAATAATAATTCATTTTGCAAAATTTATTGTTATAAACTTCGATGAGCAACGATAAACAAAGCACAACCTTGTGACAATTAGGCCTACATAAAACAAAATCTTCTAACAATAGGCCTATTGCGTTTGAAGAACATTAGTTTCAGAAAATTGTATGACTTACAAAAATTAACTTTAGAGTTGGGTTCGAACCCACACGTTCGTGAATTGAAAGGAAGCCCTCAGCTAACTCGGCCATATTAATGTAAATGTCAATGTACGCGATTTTCTATAGCGACCGTATAATATGGCCTCGACCCTGGTCATTTTTCAATGAATTGATCGGGTGAGGGCCTTCACCGCCGCTGCCAGTTTTAATAGGCGCCATTCCATTAAGGTCCCCGTGTACGGACCGTGGTATCCCGAGATTTAAATCTGTAAAAGAAGCCGCCTTCGGGAAGCGAACCGCGATCCGCATGCTCTCTCATTAAGGTTCCCGTGTACGTACCGTGGTATCCCGAGATTTTTTAAAAATCTCTAAAAGAAGCCGCCTTCGGGAAGCGAACCGCGATCCGCACGCTCTCTATCACAGAGGCGCATGAGACGCAGCCTGCGCTCTTACCGGTGTAGCTAACTGGGCCAGTGACGGTATAGTAGTAATTATTGCATCATAAAAAATATCTATTAAAAGAAAATAATTCTAACGGAAAGAAAAATATTTCAAAATATTCAATTTAAATTAGTATATTAAGTAAAATTTGACTAAATTGGAATCATCGTAAAATGATACCCACCCGTAGAATTTATGATTGGGCCCCGCTAGCCTATTTGCTTTCAGGCATTTTGTGTGTTTGTACGTAAAATGTAGGTCATAGTTTTCTTTACAGCCATGATAACTACAGCGACATGTGTTTAATTATTGTAATAACCAGGTAATTATGTTATTACATTATTGTAATGTTGTTTACACATGAACACAAACGTGGATAACCCTATTAGAAGAAGCGCATGAACACACCAATTCAACTTGCTGGAGCGTTCTACCACCATATCGAGCATGGAACAATGTAATAAACTAATAATAATAATAATAATAATAATAATAATAATAATAATAATAATAATAATAATAATAATAATAATAATAATAATAATAATAATAATAATAATAATAATAATAATAATAATAATAATAATAATAATAATAATAACGGGCATGTAATGGGCACCCGCTCTAGAGGGGGTTACGGGTAGGCCCCCTATCGAACCGCGACTTTTCAAGATCTAGTTTAATGCTCTTCATGAGTGTTACTTACCATTTATCTATCCTCCTCCCAATTATAGTTTGCATAGATGATAAGACAGAAATGTATAAAATAACAGTTGTCATTGTCAAACGTACAATTAGGCTAGATAAGCAGGGACAATTCTTAGAAATCTAGACACTTGGCAAGACATCGACGGAAGTAGAGGTTCAAATGGGTTCGTAACAATGGTCAGCTTTAGTCGACTGGAATTGGATCTGCTGTAAGTGCGTACTATGATGGGTTCGAATCCAATGATGAAAAAAAATTTTGGCTAGGAGAATATAAATGTTTACACGAATAAAAATTTTAAAACTAAGTATTCGCTATCAATAATTCTTTCCATACGGACCTTTTAACATCGTTACTTACGGATGAATCTGATTTTGAAATAGGATATCGCAGCTGAACAGCTCAATGCTATCGAAACGGTCGTCGTGGTTGGTCGACAGCTTTATTTGGAAGTCGGTAGGCCCATACCAAATTCTGTACGTTCTGAACTTTCTGGGACTTGCTTTAACGTCATTCAGAGCTAGTATAGACTTGTCAAGTTGCTTTAACTTTCTCCCCTCCATAAACTGGCCTCACCTCATTTCTGAACACGAATCTCGAACTGATTTTTGATTACATTATAACGAACGGCACTGAATAAGTCATCATAATTTTATGAAATATTATATTACATTCATAAATTAGCCTACCATCAGTTATATTTACAAACTTGTAGAAAAAGGGTAGCCTACGTCCCCTCGTGGCAAGACTTTACAGTTTGCATTATCAACAATTAACTGTGAGCCATGATGTTCGTGTCTGTAGGCCTACATCGTAATTAGCGGGACTAATAATTATCGCAATTTCAAAATTGCTACAGCGCCCAGAGAGCGAAAAATTCTCAAAATGAAAATTAAGTTATTTCTAACTGTCACAAAATTAATGTCCGCTGTAAAAACCCTATTCGTATGTGTGGAGTTATTGCGCTAAAGGAACACTACATACGGGGCTTTACTAGATTGTTTTACGGGTAGGCGAGAAGTCAAGGGGTGTTTATATATCTATGGTGTGGAAGGAGGGCCATGTGGCCATGTGTAACTCGTGCCGTTTCAACGAAGACCAAATTATGTAAATGTCATAATTCGGGTGAGACATTATTCTGTTGTGTTATCGAGCTTTTGTATCTTAAGTGCAGTCGTGTGTTGAATGTAGAGTGAGGTATTTGAATTGTATGTAATTTGCGGTTCCTTCTATTTTATGGTGTTGTGATCACGGCCGGATTATCCACTCGGAGGACCCCATGTTCATTATCAAGGCCGGATTAACCACTCGGGGGCCCTGTGTTAATTTTGCACGGGGACCCTTGTCGTACTGCGCATGGAATGATGGGGACGCCGTAAATACATGAAATCAACTGGGCAAACTTGCGCTATTGGGGTCCCTATCGATGACCCAATTTCAAGGGGACTATGTATTACAAGTGGTCACACCTTGACACACGCTGGTAAAGCTAGCGGCATCAGCACGAAAACACGGAAAACACGAACTTGTATTTCCGCAAATATATACTTAAAGCCAAAATAAAAGTTTCAAAATAAGTCACTAGTGTATTTCACTAAAATGAATTAGGGCACATCTGAAATTTCCACAAAAAATGTTGTAACTGACGTTTAATAGGAAAAAGGCGAGCCGGAAAATATATATACGTCGGGACGAACTACGGAAACGGAAAAACCTGATGCTTACCAAAGTATTGTCATTGTCACACTAGCATAACTCTCTGCGTCTATCCGCCTCTGTCTATATGTCTGTCTGCCTCTCTCTCTCTGTCTGGCTGTTCGTCTCTATGTCCATGGCTCCCGCAATCACAACGCAAATAAGCCAAGTCGGAAAATATATACACTTCGGCACCAACTACGGAAACTGAAAAACCTGATGCTAACCAAAGTATTGTCATTGTCACACTAGCATAACTCTCTGCCTCTTGCCTCTCTCTGTCTCTGTCTCTGTCTCTGTCTCTGTCTCTCACTCTCTCTCTCTCTCTCTCTCTCTCTCTCTCTCTCTCTCTCTCTCTCTCTCTCTCTCTCTCTCTCTCTCTCTCTCTCTCTCTCTCTCTCTCTCTCTCTCTCTCCTCTCTCTCTCTCTCTCTCTCTCTCTCTCTCTCTCTCTCTCTCTCTCTCTCTCTCTCTCTCTCTCTCTCTCTCTCTCTCTCTCTCTCTCTCTCTCTCTCTCTCTCTCTGTCTCTGGCTGTCCGTCTCTATGTCCATGGCTCCCGCAATCACAAAGCAAATTAGCCAAGTCGGAAAATATATACACCTCGGCACGACCTACGGAAACTGAAAAACCTGATGCTAACCAAAGTATTGTCATTGTCCGACCAGCATAACTCTCTGCCTCTATCTACCTCTGTCTATATGTCTGTCTGCCTCTCTGTCTGTCTGGCTGTCCGTCTCTATGTCCATGGCTCCCGCAATCACAACGCATATAAGCCAAGTCGGAAAATACATACACCTCGGCACGAACTACGGAAACTGAGAAACCTGAATTGGATCACACAAGTACTGTGGAGCAATACCTAATTGAGACTTAAGCACAAGAATAAGCACTTTGAATTGAATATGAGCAGAGAGAGGTAGCCAATGGAGTTGTTCATTGATTAATGCAGTGTTTTTTTATATGGCTTGTGAACCAAGCCATGCTTAAAAGGGGATAATGCTGATAGTCAGTTTTTAGCACTATACTGCCGTTCTCATACAGCGCTTTAACTTATATGGCATGTTAAGCTAATTACATTAGATCACATAACACCACTTCATCATTTGTGTTAAGCAGTATGGCATGTACACCAGCAGCACGTAAACATATCCACACTTTAGGGATAAAAAAAGTTTGCCATTGCTTTACATCACATTATCACACTACTTTGCATTGTTATAATGCTTTTATTCTACTTATGCGACTTTTCATTGCTCTGCTACGTTGCATTGCATAAGTGTTATGCTGTTTTGCATTGTATTATTTTATACTATTTACTCTTATGCTGTTACGATATTCCATCGTATTATATCAATGTTACTTTGGGTTTCCATTTTTCAGCTATCCACCTAACGTCTTTGTCCAGAATGTTCAGTTTGATTTCTTCAGTTATGCTGGTATACATCATAAAGTTCGTCTGTACACTATGCCTGTGACCTACATTGACGACATCACAATTGTCACAGATTTTGTTGGCACAAAAGGTATTTGTTCATTTCAGATCTGTACACAGAACTATTCTTGTGACCTGAGTTGCTGAGCCCTGATATCCAGCCCCATGCCCTGGACAAGCTGGAAGAGACACGTCGGATGGCCGGATGGCCCAGACACACTTAGAGGCATATCTCCACTTTGATGATGAGCTCAAGACCAGCGCAGTTGACAGGGTAATGGAAACGGCACTGCTTTGGCCAGGGTGACGAGTTGCATGGTTTAGATTTTGGTACATACCATGTGGGGCACAGTAGCTGAATGTATAGCGTGAACTACCAACACAACTTTCTGTCTTCTGTCAGGAGGTCATTTCGGTTCTCTGATTGCATTATCAATGTTGTGCAACCAGTTCCAAGTCTTCTGGTTGCTAAACCATGTTCCATAATGCAGTTTAAGGAAAAGCATTCCAGCCAATGTTTGCTGTTCAGCTGAAATGTTTTTAACTCTTTTAACGTTGCTAAAGTGACTACCAGCAACTGTTGAAAGAGACTTGTAAGCTGATGCCATGTGGTTTGTTTTAAAACAGCATTCTATGTTGTTCGTATTGGATTCTCCAGGTTTACTGGTACCCGACATGTACTACCCCTAATCTGGTACAGGTCAGGGAGGCATTTCATGGGTCGGGTATGGGTGGAAGCATCGCAGGTACGAGTAACGGTCCTGTGTTACGTCACATGTCATTATTTATGTGTAAACATTAGATTATTAGTTGTGAGATAGCAAATAGTCTCAATATGTGTGTTAATAGATTTATCATCATGTAAAATAATGAAAATAGAGTAACACGGTTGCGTTTGATTTCTAGTTTGCTTGCTTATTTGTTACTAATGCTTTTAGTTCACCATTTGCTCAGTGATGGTTTAGATGTGGCATTCTATAACCAAATATCTTTTGACAGGCTATTTCAGCTAACGAAGCATGTGACATAGCATGGTTCAGATGTTGAGATATTTTTTTGCAGGCGCTCTTGTCTATAAGTCAAGACAAAAACTCAAGGTGAAGACTCGACTGAATCTGAGAAACTACACTTTCTGGGACACAACAACATAGACTCAAGTGAGCTGCTGGATGTGTCAGTCGAGGTCCTGGACAGAAATTGAACAATGGTGGCGCATGGAAGTGGATTGGCTGGGCAGCTGACAATTCCAGATGCACATCTGTGGTGGCCATATACCATGAATGGTTACTTGTACACACTGAAGGTAACGTTTTCCCACCTCACAAATATCCATGTTTAGCAAGTAATTAAGCTTGTATTAGTATGGCATTTGTCCTTTTGGCTGAACGAGGAATCTTAGGCATTGGTGAGCAAGTTTTGCTTTCATATCTTGGCATGATGTTGCAAGCTGATCTTGTGACTTGTTAGAATGGTAATGTGAGTTTACATCTATTAAGAACAATCAAGGTCACGTCCTTTGGGCTCTTTTACCACCAGTTCGTAAAACTTTATTCATGGCGTCCCCAGAATCAATAGTACTGTCTTCCACTGAAAGACAATAGAGACTATTTCCCAAACACTGTACTCAACATTATTTACTTTTAAAAACTATCTAACTCTGTTCCATGCTGCGGTTTTGCCAATGTTAAAGGTTGGGGGTCTTGTCCCCCTTTAACCCCTGGATCGCTGCCCGTGGCCAGAGGACTGGCATTGGGCAGAAATGGGTGGAGGCACTGTGTTACCCGATTTTTAGACCTGCATGAGAAGGACTAAGTAAGTAAGTATGTAAGTTGTTGTACGTCTGGGGGCTGTAGAAACTGAACTCCATAAGTTGGAGAATCTTTTGGCTGCAGCACAGAACAGACTGCAGGGAATCCAAAGATAAGAAACTCTGTTTCCCTCTGTTTTTAATTCTCTTTATGTAATGTCACTGTCTAATTATATTAGTAATCTTCAATCGATGACACTAAATTATTGTTTGTGAAGAACTTGCTGAAGGTGCCTGCACAGTACCACCTTGTTTGTGAAGAACTTGTTTGAATTGACATCTTAAGAAACAATGCTAAATAAAGTAGCAAGTGTCTGAAATGGCAACAGAATGCATATAAATACCTTTCTCACGTTTTCTAAATTCGAATATGCGCGATTACGAACTGTAATAAAAGTTCGTGTTCGTTACTCAGTCTACATGATTACCGCTATTATTATTACTGTTATTATTACTCTTAATTTTGTGATATAATTAAAGTTATGTTTGTACAACAGTGCTACACCATTAGTATTAGAATTTAGTTAGAAATGTATTATTAGTATTGACATTCTAATTGATTATCGTGTGCCAATATTGATATCTTAAGTTTATGGACTTCATTATTATGATTAGACCACATGGTCTGTTTTGCTGAAATATTCTTCATCATAAGCATTAAGCATTGCTTCTTTCAGTCATTAGATTAAAAACTGGACATCTCTCAATCATTCTAACAATTAGCTTAAAAACTGGACAATCCTAACACTGTTAGGATTTAATAATGTAAACTAATTCAAAACGGAAACAGGGGCCTAACCTTGTATAAGCTTAAGTGTGCTTTTGTAGGGCTCTGATTGTACTTCAATGCTTCATTATGTTTGCTATTGATATGTGCTTAAGTACAACAAAGAAGAATATAAATCATCCTTGTTATGACACAACTTGGCTAAACTGCAAACACATGACTGACAGAGTATAGCTCACATTACACAATTATTATTATTTATATTATTATTATTATTATTATTATTATTATGCATTTATCAAGCACCCTATCTACTGACCATCAACTGATGGCGCTGAGCAATTGTGGTTGAAGGTCTTGTTACCATGCCCTGTCGCTGGAGAGGAATATAACCTCCTATCATGGACTACTTTCTGCCAACCACTGGAAGAGGCTCGAACACTTATCTTTTCTTCACGTAACAAAACCGGAGACTCCTGCAGAGAGTGCAGAACTCTTTGGCTAGAGCCCTAACTAATGCATCAAGATATGAACAATTGAACATATAACCCTTGTGCTTATATCCTTGCATTGGCTTCCTGTTCAGCAAAGAATCGGTTTCAAAATGGGGCTCATTGTTTATAAAACTTTGAATTTTGGGCAGCCACAATACTTGAAATCAGTTCTTATTCTCCAGACTTATCATTATTCAACGAGATCATGTATGATTATCTTTGTCTGGTCATACCTAAATCCAGCACTGTTCTTGGTAAACGAGCTATTTTGGATGCTGGACCTAGTTTTTAGAACTATCTCCCTGTCTGTATGCTCTGTTCAGTAGCTTGTGTTCGTTCTCAACTTAAAACTTACTCTTTAAAATTACTTATCCACCATAAGCTGACTCTGTCTTAGTGGACTTATCTTCTGGATATTGACCTGATTACGGCTTGGTTTTGGTGTGCCATCGATTGATGCATTGTGCATTAGACACTGACGTAATAGAATTTACAAATTACATTACTTTACATTACGTTACGTTTTACAATAATGTTCAATGAAATTATCAACCTACTGACTTGGAGTGACATGTACAGGGCTATAATGATAGTTCGTATAAAGAATCACTACAGCAGAAATTGTTTTGAGATTTCTGCTCCACTTGCACACCTTCCAAATCAGCTATAACGAGTACACTGACCTACACTGATGGTGGGAAGATCAGATGAGGGAGAGGATTGGCCGCCTGTCCTATGCCTAGGCTGAGAAAAATGAAGTAACTAAATCTTCATACCCATGGCTGCCTGTTGTAAACTTAAGGGGCTGGTCTTCGTCAATATGAATAGAATTTTGTGCTTGAGATTGGTTCAATTATGTTGACATATATTCTTGATTTTAGACTGGAAAGCATGGTGTTCGGTGAAAATGTGCCTGCTATTGAGGCCTTCTACGAAGAAATTGATTCCAGAAGCCAAGACCCTGCCAAACCTTTGACGAATTTTCCTGTAAGTGAAACACTTGCTCATTTAATCAAATCATGGCTGATGCAACCTCTAGGAAATGTTTTGTTCTAATGATTTGTAAAACATAAATTTATAAGTACCAATTAATGTAAGCTGTTTTATAGCACACTCAGCTATAATGAACACACTAACCCTCGATCCTCCCTTTTCTTCACCGGTCAATTTAATTGAAATAACAATGCATTACTTGTATTATAAACTGTATGTTGTCTGAACAGAAACAATTTAATGTTGTAATTGATCTGTTATAACACAATTGACTTCTAATTATTAGAGTACTACTAAGCATCACACTAGTCTCACAATGGCTTATTTACAGGCCCCTAGAGCAGATGATGTGTAGAGGTTACTGCAGAGTACACACATTCATTAGTATAATCAGAATTATTTTTAATATATAGAGCTGGGATGGCCAGCCTGTGGGCTTTTGATTGGCAGCCCGCACGACCACTTTTTAAATTAATGTTTTTATCTTATGCGACCACTTCTTCAAATTTAAAAGTGGTCGTATAAGACAAAAAGTATTTATTTAAATTTAAATAAATGTTTTTTGTCTTGTTTACACCCACTTAGCCATACTGGGTCTACTCCTTGGCTCTTTAATCTCCACCCACAAGACCTCAACGCACCTGCGTCTTCTCGCTTCCTTGACCTCCTCTCACACTTCAGCCTGCGTCAGCATATGAGCGCTGCTACTCATCTACAGGGTGACATCTTGGACTTCGTAATCACGTCTGACGAGCAGCAAATCCACGATCTCCATGTTCATCCTCCGACTCTCTCTGAACACATTCATTGACTTCTCCCTCCCCTCCTACATCTGCAGCCTATACATATACTATTCTTAAACTTCTAAGTTGGAAATCTCTCGATTGTCGTGCTCTTGGTGATGCCCTTCGCATTTCTCAGCTCATGTCTCCTTCCTCGACGCTTGATGCCCTAACCATCTCGCAGTTGTTCGACCTCTACTAGTCTATTGTAGTTCAGGTCACTATTCTGCCACCTCGAAACTAATGTAGACAAGCAGTCAATTTGTGAACTGGCCCCGATTTTACACTGACTAAATGACTGTTACAGTTAACCTGGAAGGAAATTTAGTGTTGTAAGTTCTACAAACCTAGTATTACCTGTTTTTCGACTTTTTAAAATATAAATTAAACATTTGTATTTTCTTTCGAGGCGCTCAGGAAAATCACTTGCGGCTGGCCTGCCGCATGCTTACAAAAATTATAATGGCCCGTATGCAAGAAAAGGCTGGCCACCTCTGTTATAGAGCACCACTATACTATACGTGTCTGTCTGCTGTAGATACTAAGCTTATTTAGAACGCCACATAGTATCAAAATCCATCATGTAATTGTTATTAGTAACTTTTATCGGACAAGTCATCAATTTTTGGTTCACCAAAATGAAGCCTCATTCATTCATTCGTTCATTCTGAGAATTTATATAGTGCATCTTCAAGAGACCAACGCTCCCAGCCCAGCCACTGCTAAAGAAATGTGATTTGAGGTACTTACAAAAAGCAGGCAAGTATAACCGAAGCAGCAAGCGCAGGTCTACATGGAGGCCATTCCAGATGGAGGGCTCCACAACCAAAAAATCCCGACATTGTCTAATAAGGTCAGTATGCACGCAGAAGATCAATCCATAGACAGCCTATGTTGGAGATGCCTGAAAGAGACTGAGAAATCTTTTCCATGTTGTAATTTGCATATGCCTAAGGTGACACTTGATTATAGCTACAACCGCATGTCCATGGTGGTCTAAGCCACATTTGTAGAGCCAGTGGTGTAAAGCTATAGTGATGATAGTCTATGGTTAATTGTGACATGTCTTTTTCTGTTTCAGTGCACTCCACCCATATCCAGGAACCAGTGTGAACACATAGAAATCTGTTCAATGGTAAATGTAATTTCCTGTCTATTGCTGTCTTGACTTTCACTTATGATTCTTTAAAATTAAGCATCCACTTATGCTGTGGTTTATCTAGCAAAAGTGTAGTAATTCTATCATAAACTGCCCATGTTGTTTATACAGAAATATATAATAAATTATGTTGCCATTAATCTTTGATAACACATTTGGGTTGCAGATGATTGGGATTAGACATCACATTAGCTACAGAATGGCATAATTTAGAGGTCAACAGAACATGCCATGTTGGTTACAGTAACTACAGATTATGTACATCTTTTTGAGTATGACTAGTATTTTATGATTTTTTATTCGTTTACTGCCACTATGCAATATGCGTACACTGTAGCTGTTGGTCAGCACGTAGAACACTAGAAAGCATAAAAATCCATCATGTACTTAATTCTCATTTTATTTAATAACTTCTATTGTTGCAATGCTTACTTTTCCCAGCATGTTAACTTCTTCATCCAGAGTTGCTATAACTAGCTCCAGCAGCTGCGTGTTGTAATATGGTCCCTTTCTGATGATGTGGCGGTGGTCCTTGTTATCTTCTCAATTCTTGCTAGGCATCCATTGGCTTTTATTTTGCGTCTTGACTGGGTCCTTCGCTCAGCCGTTCGGCTAATTGGCCATATTCCAAAATATGAATCGGGCTTCAGCTTATATGCGTGATGTCATGCATTAGCTTTCTGTCTCACGGTGCTTCTTTTATAGGATTGCTTCGCTTGACTGATCTTTCTTTGTGAAGCTCCATCTTACTTATCTCATCTCTGCTGTCCGCTCTCTGGCCTAATATCCCGTTGAGTTTTGCATTCTGCAGCTGGTGGTGAGCTTTTGGTCCCTTGGTCCTGCTTCTCAGTTAAACAGCGTCGTTGGCTGGCCCCTCTACGTGGAATGGGCTACCACCTTCTTTGCGCTTATTTCAACAAGGCAGTTCACCTGCTTTCTGTCGCCTCTTTAAGTCGTCTCTGGTTAACAGTGGCTGGACTGGGAGGGCCTCTGAGTATGGTTCTTGAAAAGGCGCTATATAAATTATCAGAATGGATGAATTAATTTCTTATACACTTTTATGCTTTAGTCTAGGCTACATTTGTGTTTTGCCTACTCCTTGCTGAAAAGGGATGGCTAAAACACAATTGACTATCACTTGTTAATAACTTTAGGCTTTCTGTGAAAATTCAAGCAATCTTGCTGTTCGATTGTACTTAATATGCGATTTCTTAATTCAACACCATTCAATAAAATTGTTTTGGTTTTCGTTTTGACAGATTGGTTCATCGCTCGATACAGAGGCTCTCAATTCCTCTACCAATACCGCAACTCACCCACCGTCATCTGCATCAGGCTCCTCTACTTATCACTCCACTGGCTTTCTGCTCCAAATTGAGGTCCTAACAACTGCTCCTCATCATCTTTCTGGTCTCTGGCAGCAGGAATCGGACCTCCACTGGGCATCGATCTCTGATACAATACATACTCATGAATAAGCTGGTGCCTTGCGTTCAGCTTCAGTGTAGCACTTTAGAATTTTGGAGTTTAGGATTACAATCAACAGCTGTCTGAAGACTGAATGATGCTGACTCAGTAGACGTTGAGGGCTTGACCGCCTCTTCAAACTGTTTTAGATTTTTAATGCGGATCAGCCAAAAAACAGTTTGAAGGTTTTTGTGTGGTAAAATTTAAAGACAAGAAGAAAATATGCAAACAGTCCTTGAACTTGGCAGTGTGTCACCAAATTTGTTGGCTGCAATAGTATTATTAAAGAGTATTGACTTAGTGACACTTAGTGCCTCTCGGCATTTGGTTTTATCTTTATTGTCTTTCTTTAATTACAAACAATAATAATGTGTTGGGGATTTTTAAATTGGTCTGTGAAATGTATGTGTGTACTGTATATGAATACATGTACATGATTAGTTCTAAGCATATTAATTGTTAAAATAAAGATCTGGATAGCTTTTAAATTCTTCTGCCTTATGTTGAGATTGGTAGGACTAGTTATATATTATATTTGTATTTATAAGCATAATAATAATACTCAAATGGACATATGTTTATGTAGAGTTTATATATGCTCAAAAAGTGTGAATCTATGTATATACCAATATAAACACATGTCTATACATGTATGGTTTTATGGATTAATATGTTGCGTACAATATATACCGATATATGCAAATGATTTCTTTAGCAAATTAATATACAGTACTGTATGTATAGCATTATATAACATATATATTACGTCGCTAATGACGTATTTAGTACGTTACTAATACTACGTAAGCCTAGAATGAGGGTGGGATACCACACCTTTAACATAACGTGGGAAATTCCACCTTTAACTAAAAAATAAGGTGGGCTATAGGGACCACCCTAAATCGTGGATTTTCACACCTTAGGGCCAGGGTGGTCTATCACACCATAGGGTGGGGTATTACACCTTCAAAGAAGGTGTTAAAACCCACCCTTAAGGTGTAATAATCCATGGTGTGATATCCAACCATAGGGTGGGATATAACACCTTCAAAGAAGGTGTTAAAACCCACCCCTAAGGTGTAATTATCCATGGTGTGATATCTCACCATAGGGTGGGATATTACACCTTCAAAGAAGGTGTTAAAACCCACCCCTAAGGTGTAATGATCCAGGGTGTGATATCCCACCAAGCAAACAACGTGGGAAATTCCACCATTACCAAAAAAATAAGGTGGGATATAGAGACCACCCTAAATCGTGGGATTTCCCACCATTTCCGGTAACAGTGTGGGCTGTCGAGGACGGACGGGAGACGACCGGACGGACTTACGCAGATCCCGTGGCGAAGAGGACGAAGTCTTGTATGGGAGGTCACCGTAACTGACACTGTGGCGCCATCCTACCTTCACGCAACTTCCGCGACATTAGGAGCAGCAGCGGAACTAGCGGTCACAAGAAAGAACAAGTACAGCCAGATAATCGCAGGCCACTTTTTGTCCCTCTGGCCTTCGAGACCTTGGGCCCTATCAATGACGACGGATTGGACTTCATAAAAGACTTGGGGAGATACTTAGCTTTAACCACCGGAGACCCAAGAGAGACATGCTATCTTATCCAGCGATTGTCAATCACCATGCAACGCTTCAATGCTGTTGCCTTCATAGGAACTTTCATGCGGCCAGAACTTATCGAGTGATCCGCCATTCCAGAGTAACATCATGTTATCTCCGGATATAGTTTTGGACAACCTGAAGGATTAGAACTACCTCGGGTTAAATAATAATAATAATAATAATAATAATAATAATAATAATAATAATAATAATAATAATAATAATAATAATAACAATAATAATAATAATAATAATAATAATCGAGGGAGGACGTGTCCTCCCCAGCACAATCGGGGGAGGACGTGGCTCAGTGAACCAATTACTTAATCCTGCACCTTCTTAATCTATAAGAGCCTGAGGGTAACTCCTCGGGCGGTAAAAAATTAATGATAATAATAATAATAATTATAATTATAATAACAGTAATTATGTTAATAAAAACATTTTTAAAAGATAATAATATAATAATAATCACAATAATAATAAAATAAAGCAGTCCTAAACGATACAATAGAGTTTGTATGATGCGAAACTAAACAGCACAAAACACCTGTCATAATGAAGCTTATTCTAATCAAATAACATCTAAGTTTATGATCATAATCGATAGATCCAAGTGTTGACCTCTTCAAGATAACGTTGGATGACATTTTTCTAAAACTATCACGAATGCATTTGTGGATGAGTAGAAAACTATTTCCATTTCTGTGCGACTTGGGCAAGATTTTCTCTGAGTTTGAAATTCAGTTGGCACAGGGCAAAGTTAACTGATAAATACGATATCCTGCTTTCGTCAACATTGTTGAGGGTTAATTACAAAGTGCCTACTTGAAACTTTCTTGGCAAAAATTAAATATAAACTACTGATTGAAAGTTGTGGGTTCTCGGCTGAGGCCAAGTGTCTTCTACAGGACGAATTCACGCGCATCCAGCACATAACACTTCCGTTGTTAACTGGTTCCGTAAACTGAAGAGAGAAAGGAGATGGTTGCCAGACTGTACTGTTGTAGACCCATGTTAATTTTCATAACCATGTTATTCTAGTTTTAACTCTCGAAAATAAATTCTCACACGAGTTATACTATTGTATGTAGGGCCTAATACAACGGAATCTATCCAAATAGTTACTGATTTCTTCGGTTTGTGGCCATAATATTTTAATGCTAGACCAGGAAACAACAATAATATTATATCCGCTTAATATGGTAAAGACCGTTTATTATAATACAGGGAGTTTCATCTGTTAGCTATTAATAGTGCGTTACAAATATCTCCCAGCTTGCTGGCGTATGACGACATCAAGTCGGCCGAGATGATTGTAGTTTCGGTTTTGCGCCCATGCTAGCGGATGTTGTAGTCGATGCGACTCTTACGTCGGGTAATTTCATCTCAAAATAGCTTATCTGGGGATATACTTACACATTAAGGATCCTTTGTGTGACAACCATCTTCTGTTGCTCTTAATTTTACGAAACTAGTATTTTCGACATTGTCTTACAGCTGTATTATTCCAAACGAACGGTGAGAACTGCTTACAACATCTTTTCGTGTCGACCTCAATGGACTTTTAAACGAGTGTCGTCCGATTGTCCTACACTCTTAGAATAGATTCTTAACGTTTTCGACACGGAAAACCCTATCGTTGACACATAGTGTTTAATCTAGGCACTTTGGGGGGAACCCCAGGATTTGTTCCCTCAAAATAAATCCAACAAAATAATAATTTTGACTTATTGTTGACATTATAATATTCTATGAACTATTATAAATTATGATATTATATACTATTGTATGACATAATGATATTATATACTATTATAATATATGATATGATAATGAGTATATTATAATGAGTATAATCTACTGTTAACATAGTATTTGTACACATGTAATATTTGTATAACTAAATGGCTTCTCTCCAGTGATATCTTTCAAATTTCAAAATATCAAATGTATCTTGAACATTTAGTAATGATACTATTTACTATTATATTATAAAATGATATAATCTATTTTAATAATATTACATTATGTTGAGGATTATATATTGTTAATATAATATTTATACAAATATTATATTTGTACAACTAAAATGATTCTCTCCAGTGATTCTCTCAAATTTCTCTCAAATTTCAAAATATGATTCTCTCAAATTTCAAAATATCAACTTTCTGAATGTTTTATAACTTGAACATTTAGTAATGATATTGTTTATTATTATATTATATAATAACATACTATAATAATATTTGATACTATCATATTATCGCCTAATGATTAAAATATACTGTTAATATAATATTTCTATAAATGTTATATTTGTACAACTGAATGGTGTTATCTTTAAACTTTCAAAATATCAAATTTAAAATGGTTTGTTCCTTGAGCATTTAGTAAAACCACATCATTACTACATGGCTTCCCGATTCGGTAGTTGAATCCTTCTTGCTTGGTTTGTTTACCATTTGTTAACTATTTCTGCTATTGGTTCGTGGTGAGCAATTCAGGACCTTCTTGAGCAATAAGAATAAGCTGATCCACTCCTATCAGCACTGAAATCATAGAACAATTTTGCTAAGATGGCAGCTTAAAATGCTATCATTACAGTTTGGAAATTCAAATTTTTTCCTGATTACGAGAGGGGCACATCCTCCTCCCCAAATCCCTCCCCCTGCTCGGCGCGGCGCGCAACGGCGATCGACCTTCGGCCGCTCGTTCGCCCTCCCCCAAATGGTTACATGACATTTAAACACACGACAGATAATCACGCGACACTTAAACACAGACACTTAAACACACGACAGATAAACACATGGACAGATAATCACACGACAGATAAACACATGGACAGATAATCACACAAGAGATAATCACAAGGATAGAGAATCAAAGCGACATATTAACACGAGAATTCCAAATACACGATATATTTCTTTCGAATCGGTTAAAAACATCTAGCTGCAATTGACGGAATTGCCCGAACAACAAACTCAGTAGAGGTATGCCGCTATGGTCTCCAGTCCTTGTTCCAGTGTCATCATCCTACTCTCTGGACTTTCTTGGGTGGAATCTCGAAGGTTATTCAGAAGCAGAAGGCAAGTTTTCTATAGGGAATATCTGGAGTCGATCAACCACCAAGGAAGAAGCATCGTGATTTGAAGGACCGTGTAGGAAGGGACTAACACGTCCCTATTTAGCTGCAAACGTTCTGCAGTTTTTGCAAGCAGTTAAAAGGGAATTTTGAACGTTAATGATTTTTATATTTTTTCATTTTTTTGTTTTTAAGACAGATTATCAGGATTATCAAGGTTCATAAATTTGTTTTTAACCGATTCGGAAAAATATATCGTGTGTTTGGAATTCTCGTGTTAATATTTCGCTGTGATTATCTGTCCTTGTGATTATCTGTCCATGTGTTTATCTGTTGTGTGATTATCTGTCCATGTGTTTATCTGTTGTGTGATTATCTGTCCATGTGTTTATCTGTTGTGTGATTATCTGTCCATGTGTTTATCTGGCGTGTGTTTAAGTGTCTGTGTTTAAGTGTCGCGTGATTATCTGTCGTGTGTTTAAATGTCGGCACACCCCCCCCCAAATACCTTGATCCCCAAGATTAGATTAAACACTGGTTGACAAAGACTCGATTCTCTATCACGTCTCAGAGGTAAAACTCCCGAGGTTCCGGAATACGTCGTCTAAACACAGGTTACGGCAAGAAGTTAAAACCGTGATGCAAATCTGAAGAGGCTGATGTAATCTTACGACTTCTCACATTTGAATGGAAAACAATCGTAGTAAGAGGAAGATGAGCTGCCTGATTTAAGAAAAACAACTCTGAAGCTATCCTAAAGATGTCGAACGGGAGAATAAGACCATTAAAACAAGCATGTAAGAGGGTTTAAAAGGTACGAAAGATCATCTGACACTCCAGGTCAGGCTCCTCTTCACAGACCTGACCTCGATGATACCTGAAAAGGCGCCAAATGGCGTGATGCTGTATGGACGGTCACCCATTCAACAATGAACCTGGTTCGATGACGTTGACCAGAGTAGTAAATAACATAGAGTCCTCTGAAGCGGCGAGTGTGAAACTATCAACCAGGTTCAAGTGGGTGATTTAATTGTAATGGTAGCTATAATCTACATACTTTTATATATTAGCTCAATTCAAACCTAGTTAATCTAGGTCCTTGGGAGCGCGTAGTCTAATGGTTAGAGTGATCGACTGTCACCCGATAGTTCGAGGGGTTCAATGCCTCCAGGGTAGAAATGTGTTTACAGATTTCTGCTTGATCTGCGCTTTCTATGCATCTCAGCTATAAATGAGTCCACTGACAGTATACTGTCGGTGGAAAGTCATGCGACAAGGAAGAGGACTGACCAGCGTCCACCAGCCCTCACATACCGATTCTATTGAAGGTGGAGTCGCCTACACTTCGCATCTACGACTCCCCCTCAGGAAGGCTCAATGGACTGCTCTTCTTCTACTCCTAATCTGGTGCAAACGTTTAGGCCATTAAGGCCCATAATATCAGAAGACAGGCTGCAGAAAATAAGTAATCCGAAAAGATTGAACTTCTCCCTCTTCTGAACTCCATCACGGAATTTTCAGAGCGAAGTGAACAGAGAAAGAGATTAAGAACCCAGTGCAATTCTGGTTCCGGTTACATCAAGGACATCCAGCGGGTGAATCTAACCCAATGACTTCTACAGCGCCGTTTTCATAAAGCGCAATACATCAATCAAGTGAAACCGAAGTCAAAGTTATTGTCTTTTGGAGAAACCAGACCACAAATATGATATCTGTGAGTCTTTGTGTAATGAAGGACGAGAGTTGAGTTTTGATTTAGTAGGAAGCAAGTGGAATACTTTTTCACAATTCATTGCAGATTACGTTGTTTAGTTGAACTTGGCACTTGATATGGGTTATAATTAGAATTCATTTCCTACTGCTGCTGCTGCTGCTGCTGCTGCTGCTGCTGACGATAATGATATTGATTATAATTATGAGTTTTAGGATGAAAATATTTCTCATTTAGGATGGCGGAATATGCGGATCAATTAAACGAAGAACTTGCATCTGCGTTCATCGTTAGCACATGTCAATTGCTTCCAAAGTCGACTTCTGCTGTCTCAGATCACATGCATAACTTACTGGTGTCTCATGCACCAAAACAATCTCAAAAAGTGTATTCGATTTTGTGTGGCAGTGCCGCGGAGTTCTATATCCGACCGCTCAATTCATGCATTGACGATCTAGATTACCTAGACGCAAAAGTTGATGAGCTTTCCTTCAGTGGCGACTTTCCAGTGTTGCCAAGTGATATGAGTGGCCTATCAGATACGATCGAGTGCTACAAGATTGAATCATACGACAGGTATCCAGGTTTTGTTCGAATACGATTTTTCGGGAAAATGAACTATGATTGGAAATATAAAAATTACGAATTTAACCAAACAGCTCGTATGCATAGCTATGTGACGCCAGATATGGATGATATTGCAGCTCTCATTTCCTTTGGTGCACCCGTATTGAACGCGTTGCCAAGAATCGTTTGTGGTCCAGCTATTAAATGTCCAACAGATAGTTATTGTGGTTTAGGATGTGATAAGGTAACTAGCTTGTGGTGCCCTCTGTGGCCTGAAGAAGCCAAAGCTTGGCTTCAAAGACCTAGGAGTAACGGATGGCCGACGATCGACACAATTGCCGAGGTTATCCAAAATGGCTGTCATTTTGTTTACGTTCAGCATCGCGCTTGCAGAGGCGATAAAGAACAGTGGAGATTTTCATTTTCAGTCGCAGAAGTAATTTTACTTCAGAGTTGGACTCAAATTCAGCAGATTATCTACCATTTGTTGAGATTCTTCGCTAAGAGAGAATTGATTCAAAAGGATTGTTCAAAAGAGAATGAGCTTCTCTGTACGTATCATTTAAAGACGCTGATGTTATGGACTTGTGAAGAGATGTCACCGGAATGGTGGAATTCATCTTCTGTTATCACGATCTGCTGTGAGTTGTTAAAAAAACTTGCAACATGGGTAAAGAAGAGGTTTTGCCCGAACTACTTTATTCCTGATGCAAATTTATTTCATGAGTCATCGAGCTTCAACATCCTTGAAAAGACTGAAAAACGACTCAATGATTTCGGAAATTCTGGAAGTCTATGTGATTGGTTCGTGGAATATTATATTTCTTTATTCATTCGAACAAATCTCAAGCTTAACATCACACTGGAAGTAATGCCACATTTTGCGGATTACATGCTGCCTCTCTTTGAGCTTAGGAAAGTGTATGAATCAAAGTCATTGGATTATTGGTTTCTCCTCACCTTTCATTTTTCTTATGAAAGGAGTTGTTCTGAAATAAAATACGGGTTAAGTTCGGGACTGCTCCAGAGCTTGAAAATTGGATATTATGTAAAATGTATTCAACCAAAAGCACAGAGTGCAGTGATAGAGTTTCCCACAATACAGAATGTTCTGTGTTTCACATACTTTGACATAGTACTGTATATTTTGCATACTGTAGAAGATTTATGTTGCGGAAACATTTCATGGGAGAGCAGTCTCTTTGCTGAATTTGTCAACGCAATTTCAACGCATCCTAAAATTATAAGGTCCAAGTATCATAACTTTCCGAAAACGTACACAATCCAAAGTAGTCGGTTTCAATTCCGACGTGCTCAAGATCTAATGGAACGTTTAACTGGATCAAATAGTCGTCCAGAATTTCAACTACTGTCTCTCATGTCAACTGAGTTTCTTATAAAAGCTTTAGAATGCGAAGGTTCTAAATCCAAGGGTATTGCTTCTGCAGCTTTGGCCTATCTGGCTGCTCTCCATTTTGCCACATCAGAATACCAACCAGCAATACGCTTCTGTTTGGCAGTTCTAATGGATCAGACTTCTCAAGAGAATAAGGAAACACTGAATGCAGGTTGTTTGTTGTTTATTGACGATATTGCAAGAATTGTTGGATTGTGCGTGCTTCACAAGAAGATTACTGACAATAATATTAATTGCATAAACAGACGGCTTTATCTTGATCTGCGTCTTTCATCAGAGGTGTTTGCTTATTATTTAACAACATTATGTGCCGGAAGAATATCCAAACATTTAGGTTTTCATCATGCATTTCCAGATTCAGCATTTCCTATGGACGAATATTTGAAGGCTTTATTATATCTGAAACGCAGTGTTTCGATGATGTCAGGTTCTAATTTCAATGTTGCCAGACTGATCGTTTATCGCAGAACAGATTCATTTACGGTAAACGAAAGTACAAGAGTGGATCCATTGATAATTCAGACAACAGTAATTGATAGTCTTATGCAAATGGCTTTGGAAAATATGACATCATTCTACAGCGTTATTCGCATCGACTTTGGCATCAAGTGCAACACAGCTGACTGCTATCGTGCTTTGTACCTTTACAAGTGTCGCCAATACGATGAAGTGGTGCATTTGTGCGAACGAATTCTTCATGAGCCTGATCTCCATAGCGATTTGAAAGATCTTTCAATAGCGAATATTTTGGTAATACCACCGCTTGCATCTTTTTTTGATGGAGACGTCGTACAATCGTTACTTGGCTTTCACACACTCTTTTATTATTTATCAACTCTGAATGACGACATGCGAAATTCTGAATTAGGCGTAACTGAGGAGTTAACATTTGAACGCTGTTTTGCCCGTGGTTTAGGGTTTAAAAAGATTGGAGTCTCGAGTTTTCTTCTGTATGACTACTCTATTAAATGTCACTATTTTCTTGGAAGACATTTTCTTGCAAGATATTTGAAACTAAGATGTTGTATCGACAGGAATATTCCTTTGAAAAGAACAATGACTGAATTTGCTGCTCAGAAAATCAATCTTCCGTTTGAACACATCATTCGCAGATTTCTACTAATGAAACTTCATATTATTAAAAACTAAATCAAGTGCCAATCAGGTCTAGAAGGGTTGTCGCCATTCCTGTATGGAGACTTGGGGTAGAAATGTTACACTCTGTCCTTTCACTGAGGTGATTGGAAACTCGACTGACAGGATCTGCAGACCCAAACAGTAAGCCAATTTCCTCCTAGTGAACAGGGGACCAATGCACTTCAGTACAAGGAGGGAAGCATTGGAGAGAAAAGACTCAGCGATATAGCACCACCGTGTAAATTGTCTCCATCAAAGGTGTCTGAGGTGTTCGCGTCTCTCGAGGTGAGAGTTGCCTGTTCCTAAAGCAGGCATAATTGTTTTGGCTCCACAGCAGGTTCGTCTTTCTCCTCACTGGCTTCTACAGTACTTTATCATCTGCTACAGTGATCATACGTACCCCGTGGGTCTCTTGCGCCTATCATGGTGGACACGCAACTAGAGGGAATATCTTCTAGACTAGATTGACTCTCCATTGTCACAATTTCCCATGCTACACAAGTCCTTTCATCTATGTAAATATTATTAAAGTGAATTGTATTAGTCAAGGTGTAATTTAAATACCCGCTTGATATACATAATTAGCTTATTATGTTAATTAATTAGAAACAGCGCCTGATAGCCAGCGCTATAAGGTGATAATATTTAGCTTAGGTATCTTGGGTTATATTACGGCTTTGAGGCCAAGAAGAGAGAAACGTAGACACGCCTCATTGGTTGAATCAAATATCAACTGCTTACCTGGAGCGCCTTGTGCACAACTGCTGACGTATAAAAAAGATCCGTTGAATTGAACAGAGTTATACGGTAGACGGTGAAGAGATGACTGCATCAATGAAATAATCCGTCGCAAACTCGTGATTCGTTTTGGTAACGAATAATTGTTTTGAGAGGTTGAACGTTGAAACCTCTACGGTTGAATACTGAAGTTAAATGGCGGAACTTTGATGAAACTTCAGCGAACGATTGATCGTTGACAATCGTTTTGAATCGTAAATCGAACTGATGGTTGCGTCGTAACCAACTCAGTTGCGAAAGCGATAATACTTCGAATTAGTTGAACGGACTAAAGTCGGAGAGGTGTCTTTACAAACTGTTCAGCACTTTGCAAATTGTAGTGCGTATAAGACAAGAACTGTCTTCTTTGATAGTGAGACATTTGGGAGTATAAAGCCTGCACATATACTTATTCCATGACCAGGAAAAACGAACGATGAACAGATAATTCGCATCACTAAAGAAATCAACGACGGAAGAAGTGTAGAATCGATTCCTTTAGAAGATACTGGACGGTTGCGTGAGAAACTATCCTTGTTGTAGATCTACATTGGGTGGTTAATTAGACCATAATATTAGAATAAACTTGTAGTCAGGTGCTGGCTAGGTATGAATAATATAGAAATACATACCCATGTTGATAACTAGACAATAAAGTAGTTCATCATAATTAAATGAATTGATTTACTATCTTAAGCTATTGATATATAATTGAATATATGCATTTTAGGCCTATATCAAAACATTCGATGAATGTCTCTTTCTTTACACGGCTGTTTGACATAACTTATTTGCATCTTAATTTGGGGGCTACTTGTGGATTGATCTTTAAGGCCAAAAAAATAATGGTGTGTTTCCGGTAACGCGACCTAGTCACCTTTTTGGCGCGACTCGGATAATTTTGGGAAAAAATATTTTTTTGTAACCCACTGCGTGTGAGAGTTGTAGATTTCCGACAATTTAAAACATTGCGTTCCGTGCCAGAGTTGCAGAACTGCGACATTATAGGTGCCCTCACTAAGGCAGATGACTGGGAAATCAGCGGTCTTTCTATGTAAATAAAAGCAACTGGGCTGTAAGTTTCCCACGGTCAGTTTTTACAAACGTCGGATGTTGGGGAGGTAATAGACTCAAAAGTCGGGGATTTTCCCACGGTTACTCGCCAGTGTTATTTCGCTAATCCTTCGCTCGTCCTTCGGCATGTAGGCGACGCTTCGCTGAATCCGCTCGACGCAACTTCCTAACTCTTCGCGCCGTGTATTGACCCCTTCCCTCCTCCTTCGGCCGATATGCAACAGTTCTTTGAAGTCGTATACAAGGCAGTTTCTTAGTTCTCTATCATGCCTAGCATCCCCTCTCCCACGCCACGCTCTGTATAATCCCGGTAACGACATCAGCCCTTGCAACTACATCTCTGAGATCTGCATTCGAAATAATGATGATGTCAGAGGCAGCAGAGAAGTGTGCTCCTTCCAAGAAAACAAGGTTTGAACATATTACATAGTAGTAGTAGTATCATGAAAATCTCATGTGGTGGCATGGTTGGAATGGCCCTACAAGATCTGCAAGTGGTCAGGTTTTCGGTTACTATGAAGTGACTCTGGTTCCGGGAAAGTTTTCTGTCACATTGCCGTAATTAGGCACAATTGAACAAACTCATCTCTCTTATAATGTAGCAAGTTGCTGCATGTCAACTTGTATTCCCCAATTATAAACGAAAATTGTATTGTATTGTAAGTGTTGCTGATGTCCTGCTGCTGATGTCTTCGTCAAGCCGAAACTTGGAAACGGCGATTAAAACAACAAGCAAAATATTAAGTGAATGAAGTCGCTAGCAGTCGATAGCGTAGCGACTGTTTCGATTTGAGGGCTTAGCGGCGGTGAATGGCAGCGGCGCCGGGGACTAGACAGAAGTACAATACCTAGGCAGACTGATGCAAACTTAGAAATAAATTCAGACAAAGGCAGACATACAAGCGCCTCTGATATGTTTTGTTCTTTAAATGGCGCTGTATAGATATCCAATTATATTTACAATAATTAGAACACCGTACTCACACTAGACAGACGCATGCATAAGCAAACGTAATATTAAATGAGGACGAATTATTGTGTCTATGCATCGATGCATCCGTGTGCAATGTGCATATGTCTGTGTATTTGTATGCATCTGTATATGTTGATATCGACATTAATTAAGGATTCAAGTAAAACACAGTAAGAGTGACGCCTGTGGATTGAACGCAATTGATGCTTAATATGTTACAATGGCTTACGTAATTAAGGTGTCTTACGTAATTAAGGTGTCTAAGTAGCTACGACTTCAAGATACATGTATGTACATTATGCTTATAGCTTAACCTCTGCACGTAAAACTGTGTATTGGCTTCTTCCTGTTCAGGGAAAGGTTTGTTTTCAAATTAGGGCTTATAGTCAAAAGGAGGGTGTTATCAAATTTCAGTTGTATTTTAGCTCTAATTACTATTGCTATTGCTACGATTTCGATTCTTCTTTCGGCTCCCTCCTCCTCCTCCTCCTCCTCCTCCTCCTCCTCCTCCTCCTCCTCCTCCTCCTCCTCCTCCTCCTTCTTCGTAACTCTGTAAGGTCATTGACTCATTGTCATCTCAAAATCTGTTAAGTTTAAGAACTATAGAAGAGGCGCTATACAAATTATGCAGTTACATAGGCCTACCATGGTGTAAGAGATGTTACATACTGATTTATTTGAAAACATTTACTTATTATAGACTTTTGATGCTTATATATATATATATATATATATATATATATATATATATATATATATATATATATATATATATATATATATATATATATATATATATATATACGCTGCTGAAAAGAAAGTAGAAACGTCCGTAAATCCGCAAAAATATTAGACTTCACGTTGACACCTTTATATTACTCTTCAACCAAAATATATAAGCCTTATTTTCGTTGCATCGTCAGCTTCCACATGACCTAAATTACGTGGTAAACTTAAGGAATTAACATTTTAAACTTTACATACAAAAAAGATATATTCGGTGATACCATCATCATGATCATCATCATCATCATCATCATTATGATCATCATCATCACGATCATCATCATCACGATCATCATCATCATCATCATCATCATCATCATCATCATCATCATCGTCATCAACAACAACAACAACATCATCATCATCATCATCATCATCATCATCAGTTTCTGGTCCATGTCGGCAATGATGGGAATAAACAATCTCTATTTCTTTCGATAATTTGTCAGATTTTAAAGCTGGTCCTAAGTTTAGTCACTTTAGTGCAAAGGTTTGACCAAACCGTCGGAGTTTTCGCTGAAGGATTTTGTCTGAGTTGTCTCCCTATTCAAGAACTGTATTTTGTCATTGCATCTAATCCTTTCTATAGCCTCGAGATTTCTGCCACTTCCATTATTCTGCCAAATACAACCTGACAACGTCTAGGTCCCTTGCAATTGCTTTTATTCGCATTATACAACTTCGCCACTACAATTATAGGCCTACACTTTAATAAGGCACATTTTAGGAACCTTTCAAAAGCGGGAACATTTTTTCTCATTCTTCATCTCCGCTCTCTCTGGGATCCTGGAAATAAGATTGCATTATCCACTTTGCATCTTTGGACACACCTCTGACTTGACGCAGCAGTCTTGAAGAGGCTGGTGTCCTGCGCTTTGGTTTTAAGTAGCACTTTAGTGATTCCGACATTAAAATTACGAATGCGCTTCTTTTTCCTCCACCTAGTCTAAAAAAGGCGCAATACAAATTGTGCATTTACATTCTAGTTTTTTAAATCACATTTACTATTTTTTAGACTTTTAACTCTTGTACGATTTTTAGAAGAAAGGAGAAACGTCCGATAATCTATATAATATTAAACTAAACATAGACACCTTTATACTGCTCTTCAACCAAAATATATTTATGCTTATCATTCGGATCCAGTATATAAAGTACTACTTAGTTTCTTCCTAAACTTCACAAACGAATAAATAAAGAGAAAATGATAAACAAGACCGTAGTTCGTTACATGTGATGACACGGCGCTCCGGCTGTTCCTTTTTTGCCCCTCCAAATACAATGTAGAACCGCGCTTTCTCTGTTATTTGCTCTGAAACTGGAACTGGCTTCCTCTGGACGTACGTCGTCTCACTCGGGTCCGTCCCTCAACGTTCTATCGGCTCCTAAAGACTGCTTGGCGTGGATCGGGAGCGCCTCTGAGCAGATACATTGAAAGGGCGCTATATAAATTTCGATTGATTGATTGATTGAGACAGAAATGGATTTTTTTAAATTTAAATAAATAGTACTTTAAATTATTAACGAATTATAAGTAACTAATAGGGCCTGTTCAGTCCTTTGTATGCCCTAAGAGTCCGTCTTCAACCAAAGCGAACGTATGTCCGCGCTTAAGAATCGTGCTTTAGACAAAAAAATTATTGTTTCACCTAAAATACACACCGGCTTTGCTATTATTCCAGTTGTCTGTTAAGGTAAAGGTTGCCAGTGGCAACCTGATTCCAACTTTCGACTCACCAGTAGCGTATACGGCGCTGATCAAGTATCTATTCATCTGTTTTGCAAGTTCTCGAAATCTTCAAAAGTCGTAAGGGTCCAAAGGATTGAACAGAAATACTATTTACTGCATATAGTGTGAGAAAAAGCGATTGAAACGTGTCTAAGGGTGATCTTGTATAGTTATTGAGCAGTAGCTCTATCCAGCTTTTAACGAAATTTTATGACTGCCAATGACAGGCCTCTGACGTAGCCTTCCTCTACTACCCAGGCTTGGGCCGACCTGAACACGTTAAGAGCAGCGACGTAGTTAATTGATCTTTGCATATTATATGCAGTGTATAGTGACACCTGGATGTTATGACCATTTACATTGGATGGCGTCAGATTCAATTTAGTGAATGTTAAAACATAATCTGAGGCTTGGGACAGGCGCAAACCATCCGAAGATAATCTGAGGCGGATTTTCACTTAAATCGATCATCGATTGATGCCTTGGGCATTTTATGATGACGGTGAATCTAATCTTATCTAACGATTTCTATAGCGCAATAATTATAAGTTCTAAGACATCAGGCGATGTTGCTTCTAATAAAATCACATCCAAAAATGATGCAACCAATTGGGAAAGCCAGGCTGAAAAAGACGCTGCATAAGTCAATTGAATGTGATATCTTTGCATTTCTGAATGATGCCTCATATGTTGTCTGTGGTTTCAGAGAATGCTAGATTTTGTAGTGGTTAACGTACTCAACTGTCCATCGAGAGGTCGGGGTTCAAATTTTCGCCAGAGCATAAATTAGGTTCGAGATTTCTGCTACATTTGCGCCTCCTAGCCAACTCAGCTATAATGAGTACACCGACCCAACTCAACGTCGGTGAGGAGATGAGACGGACAACTGGCCATCCGCCTTCATATGCTAAGGCTAAGAAAATGAAGTCGTTAACACCCAAACCCATGACTGTATCTCAGTGTAGTTAAAGGCACTGCTCTTCTTCTCTTCTAAGTAAAATAAAGCTCCAATATCCCACGGAAAATGTAGGTGAGGCGTTCATCTTGTTCACTTAGCCTTCCTATCCACGCTCTACTTGTTCTGCACAGTGAAACAGGTGTTGCTTATGAAGCACTCCATCATCATCCAACCGTATCTCGACATTAAGTGCATCATAGCCTACGTCAGAGTTTTTCAAACTGTGGTCCGCGGACCCCTAGGGGTCCGCGAAGGATTTGGCGGGGGTCCGCGAGAGCGTTCTGAAAATATTCATTAATGATTAACACTCCATGGTTTTAGCATTAACAGCCTGTGTTTTCAAATTCATACACTATACATATAGTATGCCTGGAACTATATGATCCATACGGGTCCGATTGGGTATTCGATCACACCATTTTTGTGATGCTGCTGATAGTTATTCTTTGCGTACTAGGCCGTATACAGTGACGTAACTAAGATATAGGCTTATGGTCATGCTACATTTCTAGCCTAATAAAACGTGTGTATTTTAATAAAATTTAATAAATAATTTCTGCTTATCGACTGTTAATCGATCATTTCTGCACCCAAGGTAAGCGCGTTGTATTTGAAGCCTTTATCGGAAGAACAAAATAGATTCCATTTTGAGGATTTTAAGATATTCCCTAAACAAACGTTGAAAGTCTACAAGTAGGCTATTTTATTTAAAATATCAACACTGAAATCTGGTTGTTTTCATGGAAGAAAAACTGAACCCTAGGACTCTGGTTGTTTTTACTTTTTTCTTTTCATTGTAACTTGGCCTGACGTGGGTTTTCTGAAAAACACACTTGTAAATACAGGTTCTTTAGTCTATAGCACTAATTATCACAGGACACAATTAGCTCAAAAATAGACTCTAGTGGTTCCTCTAGTGGAGACTTCATTTGCAATATGCTGGTCTATTTCCTGATTGTGTACTCTGGACTTGTAGAAATTTGTGAAAGTCGCCTGATTTTAATTTTAAATGAATGACAATACAGTTTTTGCAAACAGGGGCGTCTACACCATAGAAACCTTGGAGCAAATGCTCCATCCACGAAATAGGGGGGAAGATCTGTCAGTGTGTGTGCCACCATTTTAGGGGGAGGAATGGGAAGGGGAAGAAGAGGGGGAAAGGGGGAAGTTGCTCCAATGACTTAGGGGGGATAGACGCCCCTGTTTGCAAAGAATGCCACTATTTCGTTCACGTTCGCTGTAATATCCTAACTACTAAATTTTGCTGTTTGTATTATGCATGGATAACTTTCTGAAACGTAAGAAAACAGTGCTTATCCAAAATAGCATAAAGAATTGACAGTTTTTGCAAAGCAAAACAAGCACATACCTCCCGTTGACATAACTGGTTTTTGGCTAAACCGATGTTATTGATTTAATAAAAAATGACTGTGTTCCATAATTATTGCAGGAAGTTAATAACAATTTATTCAGTGTTACTTTTTATATTATTCCGTAAAATTCCTCAGCGTCATAAGCAAGTTTGTATTGTGGAAATAGTCTGCCTGTTATTTTGATTAATTTTAAGTGATAAATTATACTTTTTAAATACTGGGGTCCGCGAGATGTGCCTAGAAAAAATAGGGGTCCCTGGTCCAAAAAGTTTGGGAACCTCTGGCCTACGTCATCATTTGAACAATCACAATCAACAACAGAAATGCTCTACATCTTTTATAAGAAGTTATAGCACACAGCTAAATAATTCACATGAGTCACTAGAGATGAATGTATTCTGACACGTTCTGTTACTACCGTAGATTCATCATATTTTCTGCGTGTTCCCACCTGAAACGTAAGGCCACAAAATTCGATCATTCATAAAATATTAAACATACTGAAATAAAAGGTGGTAAAGATCGCATCATATTTATTACCGTGATTCAAATAGCAAAATCGTCACCGTTACGTAGAAATGTCATTTTTGTGGTGATTTAGAAATGTAATAAAGAATAACTAGACTTTGAGGAAATAAAGGTATTGCAAAACTGGACGAGAACATGTGACGTTAATATTAGAACACAATTCCTCTGCTGTCTGTCAAACCGTCTTACTTTCTCGAAACAGAGACCGTCAGGACCAGAGTCTCTTTCAAAATGCTTACTAGAATTGTAGAAATGATACTATCTCGTTATCTACGAGATTCTTTTAAGAATTTCATGCTGCGTGGATAATTGGATATACTGATGTTGGATGCTCTATTATAAATCGATTAAAGATATTTTATAAATAAATATCTTGGTAAGGTTTTTGAGACCAATCACCATAATTATGCAAGAGCTGTGATGAGATGACGTGGCTGCATTCGTTGCGGATCAGTCACCAAGAGAAAGTTCCCAGAGAATCATGATCCTCTGCAGAAAACTCATTTACTACCTTCTGACAGTAATCCTTTATTGGCACTCTTCTATCGAAACTTTAGGACACTCACCTCTGCAGGTAGCACTGAAATCAGGTGAGTTCTTTACCAGAGATGGAGAACGGGGAAATATTGAAGCAGCAAACGTAACAGTGCAGTCATAGGTCGAAGAATTGCTGTTAGAAACGGTTATGGTCGATGTTGAATTCCACACATACGGATAAATTATGGTCCTTGTGGGTTGACTTTTCCTGTAAAATTGACCATTCACGGTCCAGTTCATTACTGCACTGATCGGAAAGACTGGATGATCAGCATAAACCATCGTGCATGATAATATACTGACTTTGGAGGAAGCTGACTGACTGGAGGAACAGATTGGACCAGAACCTAGAAGACGAAACATCACTGCAGTTCACACTCGGTTTTATTTTAGACCTAAAGATTGGCGTTTACTTTTTTGAAGATCTCTGATTTGTTTTGCTCTTGTAGAGCGCTATATAAATGAAGGCAATATCTGCTAACTTATTGTCTTGTTGGTTCTGCTCCATCACACCTTAGAGACTTCTGAATTTTAGTCTCCTCGATCCCGGATCATGGCAACTTTCCGTCGGGTGCTCATGGACTTCTGTCTGTCCCTCGTAAACACACTGCTACAGCTCGGTACTTCTGTCTGGACATCGCATACACACTGCTACAGTTCTGTACTTCTGTCTGGTCATCGCATACACACTGCTACAGCTCGGTACTTCTGTCTGGTCATCGCATACACACTGCTACAGCTCGGTACTTCTGTCTGGTCATCGCTTACACACTGCTACACCTCGGTACTTCTGTCTGGTCATCGCATACACACTGCTACAGCTCGGTACTTCTGTCTGGTCATCGCATACACACTGCTACAGCTCGGTACTTCTGTCTGGTCATCGCATACACGCTGCTACAGCTCGGTACTTCTGTCTGGTCATCGCATACACACAGCTACAGCTCGGTACTTCTGTCTGGTCATCGCATACACACTGCTACAGCTCGGTACTTCTGTCTGGTCATCGCATACACACTGCTACAGCTCGGTCAAGTAGCTTTCCTTTCTCGAGAGCTGCGGCTAGAGCTCCTCGGTTTGTCCCTTCCACAGTTGCGCAAGCCCCCGAAGTCTATATTTTTCGACAGTACGTTCAGTTGTTTGGGTCGGGAGCGCCAATGATGAGCTTTTTCTTTGCGGTGGCGCTTTACAAGTGTCAGATTACAATAACAATTCGATTTATCTGCTTACTCTGTTCTTTGCATCTACTAATCTCAACCGATGGATCTATTCAGCTTCCCGAAATTAAAACCGGCCTAAATGGCGCAACTTAAGAAGAGTTTAAAAGTTACGTGACTTGTCTATCACGAATGAGTTCATATTATTTTTGTCTTTCTGATTGGACATTGTATTTTAACTAAATTTAATCTGGCTCTGCGTGTCATGTCGCTGCTGATTTTTATTAAGCGGTTGAGAATTGTATCAGCAATTAATATATTTTACCATGGGTGTCATGTTGGTTATAGTAATCATAAACTCAGAATTTCTGAAGCGCTACTCTAAGGTTAAGCGCAAAGCCACAGCTTACTCGTGTGAGCTGCGTTGCATCAAAGTACTCATAAGTAGACGACACGTAAAGTACTCATTTTGTAATAGAAGATCGACATAATTTCATGCAATCTTATAGTACCTATTGCAAAATCTAAACTTCTCAAAAGTCGATTTGGTAATCGATGAATGTATGGCTATATTTAGCTGTGCATGTATGATATTGTATGTCCATAACTTATTCTTCCGCTGGAGTCTACATGTATTTCCATAGGTATGTAATCGTTGGTTACCCGACATTTAAACACACGACAAATAATCACGCGACACTTAAACACAGACACTTAAACACACGACAGATAAACACATGGACAGATAATCACACGACAGATAAACACATGGACAGATAATCACACGACAGATAAACACATGGACAGATAATCACACGACAGATAAACACATGGACAGATAATCACAGCGACATATTAACACGAGAAATCCAAACACACGATATATATTTCCGAATCGGTTAAAAACAAAAACTGCCAAGTAGAGATTCTAAATGGCGAACAGTTTATCACATAAAATTATATTATTAATTACCATTATGGCCACACAAACAGATTCTGTTACATTTGGCGTCTCAACAAAAGGACTTTCAACAGTAATATACAAAAATTTTGAGTATGTTCAAGTTCGGGAGAATAAGAATGGAGAAATATATTGGTGTTGTAAAATGTATCAGAGTTACAAGTGTAAAGCTCATTTGAAAACATTGGAAGGTCGAATCGTCCGCAACAAAGATCAAGTTAGTCTCTATTTTAGCTGCAAACTTTCTGCAGTTTTTGCAAGCAATAGCTCATCTGTCTCACCGATAGTTTAAACGTAGGTGTACTTATTCATCAATTACTTTTAGTTGAATAATTAAAAGGGAATTATTTTTATATTTTTGCATTTTTGTGTTTTTAGGACAGATTATCAAGATTGTCAAGGTTCATTAATTCGTTTTTAACCGATTCGGAAAAATATATCGTGTGTTTGGAATTCTCGTGTTAATATGTCGCTGAGATTATCTGTCCATGTGTTTATCTCTCGTGTGATTATCTGTCCATGTGTTTATCTGTCGTGTGATTATCTGTCCATGTGTTTATCTCTCGTGTGATTATCTGTCCATGTGTTTATCTGTCGTGTAATTATCTGTCCATGTGTTTATCTGTCGTGTGATTATCTGTCCATGTGTTTATCTCTCGTGTGATTATCTGTCCATGTGTTTATCTGTCGTGTGATTATCTGTCCATGTGTTTATCTGTCGTGTGATTATCTGTCCATGTGTTTATCTCTCGTGTGATTATCTGTCCATGTGTTTATCTGTCGTGTGATTATCTGTCCATGTGTTTATCTGTCGTGTGTTTAAGTGTCTGTGTTTAAGTGTCGCGTGATTATCTGTCGTGTGTTTAAATGTCGGCACACCGTAATCGTTGTATAGAATGTATTGCAAGGTTCCATATAAAAGCTACTTCTTTTTTACTTAAATCATATTGCAATTTTATGCATGAAGAAATTTAAAATTTGTTTACTCACGAATGACAATTAATTTTGCGGCGATCTTTTTGGTGTCGTTTGCAAAGTTAACTATGACTACTCCAGCAGTAGATATCGGACTTCCGGTTTTATCTACAGTAGCGTTGAGTACCATTAAACCCTTCTTATCAACTGTGTAGAGTCCAGTTAAAGTTGAATCAACAACGCCAGTAAAATCTGTGATTTGATATATTTCAATTGCCTTTGACGTTGGCCTGATCGACCACGCCACATCATTAAATCCAGCTGCACAGGTCATCATCGTATTCTGTGTTCCCTCGTAAACAACGGTATTTCTTAGGGCTGTTAGACATTGCTCGTATGTGCCTGAAACACAGATTTCTGGCTATTAGGGCCTATATGATGTATTTTCGTACTGAATATTCGCTGAAAAGTACAGAATCACATAGATTCAGCACGCTCGAATGCGCAACCGTAAGATCAGAGGGAGAAGGCATTTAATAAATATGTGATGACTTCCATTGATCTCTTTCTCATGAAGTTGTTGCAGGCAATGCCTCCTTTAACTGTAGGCTGAACTATCCTGACAGTCTGCGATCCACAGCTTGTTGAACTGATAGACAGCGACAGTCATAGATTGTAAGAAGGACGAATCCGGTTCAGTGAGACTTAGGGCTATTGAGCGACTGTTGTTGATGATCATAAGTGAATAAAAAGATATTGCACGATTTCTTCAGGTAGTAGGCATTTTGGGGAAATTAATTGTTACGTTGATGACTTACCTTCTGTTGTTGGTAGAAAGAGAACACAAACAAACGCCAGAAGAAACTGCAGCTGAACATTTCCCATGATTTGTGTTTGTCTATTGCAACGTTCCCTTTAAAGCAAAATGCAAGTGCACAAACCTTGTCATCTGCTGCGCGGTGACTGCAAGAGACATGAGCATCAGTTGATTTAAAGCACTGCTTAGTTTATTGTACAGTGTCGCTATGACGATGTGCGTCATAATTTTTATTTAAATTTGAACTTTAACCAATCAGCAACTTTTGCCTGTTTTAACTGCATTAAAAACTCCTATCTGTGACGTCCCCCGCCTGTTCATCTAAAAAATTCTGGTTTGGCAAGATTTATGTTTCTCGCTGCATCCAGTGGCTTCTATCCCCCCTAAGCACCCGGGCTCAAACCCTATCCTCCCCCCTCTTTCACAGAACCCCTGTAAGCTGGAAGCAATTCCCCTTACTGTAAAACCCTTCCATACCTCGCCTCCCCTTCCTCCCTACCCATCCCCTCCCCACCCCATCCCTCACACCTTACCCCCTCCCCTCTCCCTTTACCACTCTACGTACTATTCCTGCCTTCCCCTTCCTTTCCCTTGAAGCGGAGGGGTCCGGGGTCCACCCCGAAATTTTTTGGATTTCTACATTGCCGTAGATGAGTTTTAGCGCATTTTTGGAGAAAGAAAACTGGTTTTGGAAAACTACATTTTTGTTCAAGTGAACTGTTGAAGTAATGTCTTAGGGCTTGCACTGTAAAAATTTTATGGGACAGACTGCAATATATATATGGGACAAAATTTCCAAAATATGGGACATTCAATATTTTATTATTACTGCAATTAAAAGATGGCTTGTTTTTACTGACACAAAAATTAATGAGGCTACTGGCAGGTTAATATGTCCGAAATGGTCTCCATGCGAAAAGCGAAAGTGGAGAAGAAATTGGTACCCCCACTTTTTAGACCAAAGTGTATACGCCCCTGAACCTAAGCAAATATTGCATGGCCCACAATACTGATACAAATAATAACGACAATCTATAACACTGCTTAGACACTGTAACCTAAGCAAACATTGCATGGCCAATAACAGTAATAGCCCTACATAAAATACGATGTTGAAAAATGCCATTCGAAGGTCTTCGCAACATAGCAAATAATGGCCATATCAATGATTAATCTGAAATGTTCAGTTCTTGGATGTTGCAGGACAAAGCATTTTGCTGGCCTGAGTCAGTACTGTCAGTGGAACAGAAACATCAATTTCACTGGGGGAACTTTCCCTCTGGCACAAATTGGAAGCAGTCTGCTTCCTGCCCCCCACGTAGTAGGCCCTGCACAGAACTGTGAGCAAAGACTCTGTAAGACTGTAACTTGTAGGGAGTATGATAAAAATTGAAAAGAAATACTTCCCCCCTGTTTTTCACTGGGCTCAACTTGCGGCCTCCCTGAATAGGGATAGAAGCCCCTGGCTGCATCTATTTTTATACGTGACGTCAGTAACATCTGCAGCATACCAGGAGATATCAGAATCTCTTAAATTAATTAAATTAATATTTGCGACACATTGCTATAATTTCTAAATAAAATACTGCATAAAATTAGCAATAAGACAGATTGGCGCCTTGAATGCTGCCATACAATTAAATTCAACGCCTGTTAGACTTGTTATCATCTGTGGCTACGATGTCATGTAATCTTACTGCGTACTTGTCAGTTTGAATTTAATAAACGAATATTATTATTATTTAATTATCAATTCAAATAAACTGAAATTCGTGTGACATCGGAAAAACAATTTAAAGCCGTCTAAGCGTAGGCATTAAAATTCCTGGCATGGAACGTTTCTTCAAAAATTTCAAAACGAGAAAATGTGACCCAAATTTAAAATGTAAATAAACGTAATGCTAATGTTATACTCTAGGCCTGCATAATAATATTGATATTGCGCTTCTTCCGAAGGCATTGGCCAGAAAGAAGACGCTCAGATGGCAATGAATTCCTGGGGCAGAGATACCGAAGAGGAGGAGGAAGAGGAGAAGGAGGAAGAGGAGAAGGAGGGAGAGGAGAAAGAGGAAGAGGAGCAGGAGGAAGAGAAGAAGGAAGACAGTTTTAAATCACAAACGTTAGCGATAAATTCATCGCAGGATTTTAATGATTCAACGACTGATTATTAAAATAATATTTATATCTTGTTGGGAGAAAAGCTATGTTTTAGACTTTTGATGCTTATAGTTTGCTTGACAGGAATAGTAAGCGTTTGATCATCCGATTTTATGCTAAGCTCAGACGTCTTTCAATGGCTTATTCCAGTTTATATTAAATGATTTTCGATCATTCGCTAACTTGTCCTACCTGTTAGGTCTAAAAGAATATAATAAATTTTCAGTGGGTAGGTAAGGCAAATTAGAAGTCGTGAAATGAATCCTGTCGTTGAATTTTACTCGTCGACTTTGAGTTTTATATGAATTACCATTCAGCCTCGGAATCCTTCTCATGGCGAGTGTTGACAGAGACGTGTTAACAAGTGTGTGCGCGTGATTGTTGTACCTAAATAGTCCGTATGGATCTTAATTGAAATTCAATTTCCGACCATTAAACATAGGCCTATGCACAGTGATATCACAATGACATCAATCTTTCTAAGCAGGTGTTCTTTTAATTAAAGCATTTTAATGCTAGATATAAATGGGCATATCGTTCTAAAGCATTGTCTGAGATCACAATCATAATTATTTCCCCGCTGCCTACGCGGGTTCGGGTCTCGCGCTCATGCAGGCAGCCGGCGTGTCCGTTTATCTGTCTTGTTATCTCTGCTGTTCCTGTGCGTCTGTCCAATTTCGTGGTTTTTTCAGTTAAACTCATTGAACCGAAGTTAACATCCAAACGGACAGTCGTTAGTCATATCCAGGTCTTTGGCAATTCTAGCCTTCCATAACTTTGGATATGCTCCAGGTCTGATAAGAGCAGCCTACCCAACGTCAAACAGCTCAAATTCTAACTCTTACAAGGCCAGGTATTGGGTAACTCATTGTAAGATTTTAACTTATTTAACCTAATTGACTGTCCATATCTGTAGTAGACTGTTTTTTGGCAATGACTTACTGACTCACGGCAAATAACTGACTCGATTTAATTTGAATCTGATAGTATTAAATGGCTTAACTCCACAAAGGGACTTCAAATCTCGCGCTGATTTACGTATCAATGACTGACCTAGTTGTATAAGTACGTGCACAAATGTCTAATTAATCTAATAGCGGAAAATGACTCATAAACCAATTCAGTAGAAGTAATAGCAAAAGAGATGGTCGCCAGTTTACAGGTCATGTGACTTTCACTCATTATTACATAACGAAAATCTTCCATTTTTAAATCGTGAAGTCATAATATCACTTGAGCTAGATTATTATATTTAATACAAAGCTATCTAACAAAACTTTAACTGATTGATTTGGCTATTTGGGTCTAATTCGCCATTTGCTGCTGGTAGACCAGCATGCATAATATTAGGTCTACCAAACTTCCTTTTCCTAACCTAAACAGCCGAATCCCACAGACTCCACTTAGTCTACATGCACATGCAATTTTCGAAAGAAAGAAAACCAGAAGCAGACCAAGACTACGCTGGATGCACAAAAGAGGACATAACATCACTTGGACTTACGCCAAGAGGAGCACTGGACATAATCAAGAACAGTAGAGAACCGCAATTCGTACCCATCGCGTCAAATGGCCGGCGTGAGGAACCTATGATAATGATGATGATGAAACGGCCTGTACCACGACGGGGCGTTTTTATATAGGCTATGAATTGTGAGTCATAATTAATTATCTTCGGCTTGCAAGCACCTCCTGCACATAGGCCAGCTCCAGCTTATATTTAAATCCTGGTTTGAGACGATGACCGTGCAGTAACAGTTACTGTAGCCTATGCGGCTCTAAAGCTGAGTAATTCCATCTCAAAAGAGCCGATCTGGGAAAGTACTTTGGGATCAATACGTGGTGGAAACATTAAAGAGTTCGATGATCGGAAGATAGCCAAATCGGTTATTCACCAGGTTAGAAAATAATATCAAATCATCATCATCATCATCATCATCATCATCATCATCATCATCATCATCATCATCATCATCATCATCATCATCATCATCATCATCATCATCATCATCATCATCATCATCATCATCATCATCATCATCATCATCATCATCATCATCATCATCATCATCATCATCATCATCATCATCATCATCATCATCATCATCATCAGGATTCATGGGCCGAAGGCCCGTAGGTGTCCAATGCATGATTCATCACTTTTTTCCATGGTGTCTTTTGCTGATAGTCTTAAGCTGCGCAGATCTTGTTTATACCAATCTTTGATATCGTCGGTCCACCATTTCCATCCATAGCTCCCATCCTAACAGTTTTATTTTTCTATTGTCGTTCATTCTGTATTATATGCCCTAATAGGGTGCCTAGACTGTCTTAATTTGCTCATTTCTGTTTGCAATAGATCTTTCTTCATATTCAGTCTTCTTCGCACCTCCAAATTTGTCACCTTCATTGTCCAATTCAGGTATAGTATCCTCCTATAACAGTAAATTTAAAATGCCAATATTTTGTCCTGGTCCATCTTTTTAATTATCCATGATTCACGGGCATAAAGAGCTGTGCTAAACACACATATGCCTACTTTTAAGATATTATTTAATTTGGTCTTGTAACTGATTTGTTTGGTCCTGCATATGGTATTTGAGTTATTTTCCGGTAACATGTCACATTCACTAATTCAAGAAGCAAAATTTTTCTCCCAAATTACATTGGTTTTTGTTTGGAACAAAATTAATCATCAATATTTACATTTCACAAATATATATTTGGTTTTGCACTAATATGTAAATGTAACAAATTTTTAGTAAAAAATAGGCCTAATAAAATATTTGTCCACTCCGTTACTGTACATATATGAGACGTGTATATATAGTAAACAGCTTCCTGTTGTGTATCCTGACATGGCAATATGTTTTTAGTACTAATATTTATAAAATAAATATAAAAGACATAACAATTATACAAATGATGATTTAATTTCATCATAGTTTTTATTTAATTAAGAAATGTCCACTCCGTTTCTAAAAAAGAAGTAACCAATGTTCAGTTGAATATATTTTTTGGCCAAATGACTAAGTAAAAATAACTTGAGTCCATCATTCCCAGTGATCAAGTAAACAGAAGACATTAAAATATTTATACCGTTGTCCTAAAAATCTGCTCATAACATCAAAATTACATCAAAATTTCCACACAATTGTAACGGAGTGGAATCCGCTCTATTACCATTTTTCGAGAATTGGGCACAGACTCTGAAAAGTATGCACTAAGAGTAGCATTTATAGTAACGGAGTGGATAGGTAACGGAGTAGACAAATTGTGCATCAGCAAAGTAAATACCGTATTATTTTTCATGCGTCCACATCAGTCGTCGGTGAACTCATTATATTGCTTATAAACGCTATGTTACAAATATTATTAAATTTATTGAAAACCATTGCAAAATTGCAGTAACGGAGTGGATGTAGAATAAAGAAAACACATTAGGCACGAAATAAATGAAAATTAGTAAGAAATTTGCCTTAGCATTGAGATCGTGTATTAAGTAATACTTACTTACATAGATCTTCACAGAAGAGATGAGTTATGTCTCGCGCCCAAAGAAATAGAAGGGTTCTGAGATACGAGATAATTTTAACATGGCAACGGAGCGGACATAATTTTCCTGGGACAAGATTAAAATTTAAAAAAAATTACACTGAAGATCCGGTTCACCAAGTTGTATTTAGAAACATAGAAGTATATATAATACAAAGAAACACATGAATTTTTTGCTTAATATAAATCATTTTGAAATTGTAGACTAGAACAAAGGTACTACAGCTTAGGGACGGTATCGGAGTGGAACATTTTAAATTTAAAATAAATTTTAATAAATTACTTTGTTGCTTTGAATTACTTTCAAGAATCTTAAATTGTTGACTGATCAATAACCTTTTAATTTCATCACTTGCCGTAATCAGACTAGGTATTGTTTTCTGAGAAATGACCGGGGACAGCTGAATTGTCAATTTATGCATTTACCGGAAAATTACTCATTTAGGCCTTGCCCTGTCATGACTCCCTCTGCCTTTGCTGCTATTCCCTTTATGTCCTTTGCGAAATCATTATACCATGTTAGCAAACTGCCTAAGTGCACAAATTCTGTTACATTTTCGACATATCCTCTTGCACTCTTATTTCCTTTTCGATTGTCTCTTTGCCAAATACCATTGTTAAGATATTCACAAAACAAACTTTGAAAGTCTACAAATGTTTCATTTAGAAAATCAACACTGAATATGAGCTTGATTGTTTTTTCCATGGAATAAACACCGAAGCTCTAGCTAGGACTCTAGGGTAGTTGTTTTTACATAAATGCTATATTTTCTTCTAATTGTAACTCTGGACTGACTTGGGTTTTCTGGAAAAAAACACTTGCTATAATAGTCTATAGCATTAAGTATTGCAAGACATAGTTAGCTTTAAAAAAATGTCAAAAATGGACTCTAGTGGTTCCTCCAGTGAAGGCTTCATTTGCAATATGCTGGTCTATTTCCGGATTGTGTACTCTGGACTTGTAGAATTAGAAATTTGTGGATTGTGGAATTCGCCTGGTTTTAGCCTTTAGAGTTTAGATGAACGATAATACAGAGATTTGCAAAGCATATCCCTATTTCGTTCACGTTCGCTGTTATATGCTAACTATGTAATTTTGCTGTTTGTATTATGGATAACTTTCTGAAACGTAAGAAAACTGTGCTTAGGCCTATCCAAACTAGCACCAATTACGGACAGTTTTTGCAAAGCAAAGCAAGCACATCCCTCTCGCTGACATTATTGGCTTTTGGCGAAATCGATGTTATTCATTTCTTTTAAAAATGACTGTGTTCCATAGTTATTGCAGGGAGTTAATAACAATTTATTTAGTGTTACTTTTTATATTATAATAGTCCTCAGCGTCATAAATAAGCAAGCGTGCATTGTGGAAATAGTCTATCTGCCTGTTATTTTTATTAAATTTTAAGGATAGGGGCCTAAATTTTGCTTTGTAAATACTGGGGTCCGCGAGCAATGCCTAGAAAAAATAGGGGTTCCTGGTCCAAAAAGTTTGAAAACCTCTGCCTTAAGCAAATCTCTCCGGCTTGCCTACGTCCGTTGCCGCGAAGGCCGGCTGGCTGAGACGGAGTTCCTATCTGCGCCGAAGTCAGTCGATACTGTAGCCTTCGAAACTATGACGTCGGGTAATTTCATCTTAAAATAGCCGATATGGGAATTTACTGTTATACTTAGGAAAGACTGATAAGTTTGATTATTATTATTGTCATTGTTTTTGAGTTGTTGTTTCCTTATAACTTTTCAATATAATAGGTCCCTTCAATACTATAAACTAATTATGCCCAGTAGAAGTGCATAGTAAAGCCGGATAAACATTGGGAGTCGTAAGTAGACTGGTAAAGATAATCAGTTTTTAGTTGAGAGAGAAAGGCAGTCCCAGTGGGAGAACTACGAACATGAGGAGGTAGAGAGTTCCAGAATGGGGGCCCGACAACAATGAGGGAACGCTGACCAAAGACAAAACAATATACATGTAAAGGAGGAAAAGAATGGGTCCCAGGACTGAGCCTTCAGGAACGCCACAGGTAAAGACAGTCGCTGTGGAACAACAGCCGGAAGAGAAAGAAGAGAGAGTTTCCAGAGCCAATCGCAAGAAGAATGTCAGAGAGAAATCCTGCGAGAACCGTCTCAGTAGAATGGAAAGCATAGTAGGCCGACTCACTGTCTACAGTGTCTAGTGTCTAGGAACAACTGATCACTGTTGAGGTAATTAACAAGTTGCCTGGATAGAATCCGTTCCAGAATTTTAGACAGAGATTCTAGTTAGAGATTAGTCGATATATTTCTTACATCAACGGTGTCTAGGCTAGGTTTCTTTAGCAGCGGAGTAATGGTTGCGACTTTGAAGGCCGTTGGAATTCTGCCAGTTGCGATCAGAGCGGTTTACTAGTTGAGTGATCAATGAGGCAATCGTACCAACGCATTTCTTTAACAGCAACGATGGTAGCGGGTCGGCCGTTGACTGCTTGCTTGGAGTTCATTGGATTAGTCCCAGGATGAAAGGAAACAGGTGACAATGAACAAAAAGGTGGGATGTAGTTGAATAGGTTGTGTCCGCAGCGTCGGCAGTGGACTCCCTCACATCAGCCACTTTCTTGTCAAAGAAATGACGAAATTCGTCGGCTGAAATGAGATTATCTGTTGGCGTACGTCCTCGACCAAGAACTTTTTCAATCGTGTGCCACGATTTTTGAGGTGCAGGACGCTTGACCTGGATTGTTTGTAGCCAGAATTCAGAGCGTCGGGTGTAATAATAATAATAATAATAATAATAATAATAATGGAGGATTTTTAGAATGAAGATGCTTTTCTTTTAGGATGATGCAATATGCGGATAAATTGAATGAAGAGGTGGCATCTGCGTTCATCGTTGGCACATGTCAATTGCTCCCAAAGTCGTTTCCTGTTCTTTCTGATTATATGCATGATTTAATCGGGTCATCAGAACCTGCACCAAAACATTATTCAATGTTATGTGGCAGCGCTCAGGAGTTCTACATCCGACCGCTGAATGCATGCATTGACGACACCGATTTCATAATCGTCAAAGCTGACGAACTAGCATTCAGTGGCGACTTTCCAGTGTTGCCAAGTGACTTGAGTGGTCTTTCTGATACGATCGGGTGCTTCAAGATTGAATCATACGACATGTATGCAGGTTTTGTTCGATTACAATATTGGGAGAAAATGAACTATAATTGGAAATTTAAAAAGTACGAATTTAACCATACAACTATTACAAATCGCTACGCGGTGCTGAACATGGATATTGTTTCAAGTGCATACTCCCCTTGTACATTCAAAAGAATCGCCTTGAGAAACATTGTCAGTGGTCCAGCTATTAAATGTCAAACAGATACTGGTTATTTTATCGACTGTGATGTCGTTAGAAGCGTGTGGTGTCCTCAATGGCCTAAAGAAGCCAAAGGTTGGCTTCAACGACTTAGGAATAACGGATGGCCGACCATTGATACAATCGCCCATGTCATACAAAATGGTTGCCATGTTGTCCACGTGAAGCATCGTTCTTGCAGAGACGATGAAGAACAGTGGAGATTTTCATTTTCAGTCGCGGAAGTAATTTTACTTCAGAGTTGGACTCAAATTCAGCAGATTGTCTATCATTTGCTGAGATTCTTCTGCAAGAGAGAATTAATACAAAAGGATTGTCCAAAGGAGGATGAGGTTCTGTGTACCTATCATTTAAAGACGTTGATGTTATGGGCTTGTGAAGAGATGACGACGGAATGGTGGAATTCCTCTTCAGTAATTTGGATTTGCAGTGAGTTGTTAAGAAAGCTTGCAGATTGGCTAGAGATGAAACACTGCCCCAACTATTTTATTCCTGAAGCAAATTTATTTCACGAGCCGTCGAGCTCCACAATTCTTCTTGACAAGACTGAAAAACGATTAAATGAGTTCCACAATTCTGACATTCTCTGTCACTGGTTCGAGAAAAATTACATAGAGCCATTCATTCGCAGACATTTCGAAGTTGAAAGCACACTGGAAGAAACCACACATTTTTTGTTATTTATGCTGCCTCTCTTGGAATTTTGGAAAGTGAATGAATCAGAATCATTGAATTTTCTATTTTTGTCCACATTCAGGTATTCTTACAAGAACAGTCGTCCTGCGATAAAGCATGGCTTAAGTTCAGGACTGCGTCAGAACCTAAAAGCTGGGTATAATACAAGATGTCATCAATCTAAAACTTTCAGTGGACTGTCAGATCTTCCAACAATACAGAACGTCTCATGTTTCACGTACTATGACATCCTACTGTGTATTTTGCATACTGCATATGGTTTAGATTACGGAGAGATTTCATCGCATAGCAGTCTTTTTGTTGAAGTTGTCAAGGCAATTTCGACGCAACCTAAAATTATAAGGTCTCGGTATCACAACTTTCCGAAAACGTACACAGAACAAAGCAGTCGGTTTCAATTCCTTCGTGCTCAAGATCTCATGCAAAATTTAACTGGGTCAAATAGCCATTCAGAATTTCAATTACTGTCTCTCCTGTCAAAACAGTTTCTGAGAAAAGCTTTAGAATGTCACGATTTTATTTCGAACGGCATTGTTCCTGCTGCTTTGGCCTATCTGGCTGCTCTCCATTTTGCCACATCGGAATGCCAACCAGCAATAGGCTTACACTTCTGCGTGGCAGTTCTCGGAGATCAGACATCTGAAAAGGATAAGGAAACATTGAATGCAGGTTGTTTGTTGTTTATTGACGATATAGCAAGAATCGTTGGATTGTGTGTGCTTTACAACAAGATTACTAATAATCTTCACTACATCAACAAGAGCCTTTATCTTGATCTGCGTCTCTCACCTGAATTGTTTGTTTATTATATAGCTGTATTATATGCCAAACGTATACCCACACATTTAGATTTATATCATGATCTGTCAGATTCAGCATTTCATATGGACGAATATTTGAAGGCTTTAATAAAGCCGAGGTGTGTGGTTTCGATGAACTCAGGTACTCCTTTCAATGCTACGAGACAGACAGTTTGTCATATAAAAGATATATGTATATTGACAGAAACGGAGGATACACGTATAAATCCTTTAATTGTTAAAGAAACAATTATTCATATTTTAATGGAATATGCCCTAGAAAATATGACATCATTCTACAATGTGATTCGTAAGGACTTTGGCATTAATTGCAACACAGTTGACTGCTATCGTGCTTTATACCTTTACAAGTGTCGTCAATACGATGAAGTGTTACATTTATGTGAACGAATTCTTCATGAGCCTGATCTGCAGAGCGATTTGAAGCGGCTTTCATTTGCGAATGTTTTGCTTGTACCACCGCTGGACTCTTTCTTTGATGGAGATGTTCAATCTTTGCTTGGATTTCACACACTTTTTTATTATTCATCGCCTCTGAATGAAGATATGGCGGAGGTTGAGAAAACTGGGGATGCAACGTTTGAGCATTGGTATGCCCACAATATGGACGGTCCTAGAGATGAACACGTGTGTTTTCTTCGATGTCAGTACTCCATTAAATGTCACAATTTTCTTGGAAGACATTTTCTTGCAAGGTATTTGAAAGTCAGATGTTTCGTCGACTGTAATCTTCCGTTTAGAGAAGCAATGACTGAATTTGCTGCTCAGAAAACTAGTTTCCCATTTGAACACATCATTCGAAAGTTTCTTCAACAAACTCTTCGCAATTTTAAACAATAGTTCAAGAGTTTCGTCTTATCAATGAGCAAAATTTTTTCACGAGAAATTTGCTTTCGTCAAATATGATTCCGAGGAATGAAACGTGCCTATCATGGAGAGCCAATCTAGTCTTAAAGGGTTTTCGCCGTTCATGTGTGAAGACTTGGTGGAAAATCAACTTCTTTTTCGTCACTTCGGGGATTCGAAATGCGGATTATCGATTCCTTCTGGAGTCGAATGGCGCTACATAATACACTCTTTTAACTTTAAAATGTCGATGATGGATGCTTTATGAAGAAATTGCTGCTGAGCGATGAAAGCAATTAGAACTCAAGTTGTCCTAAATGTCCTTTTTATGAACAAAATCTGTAATGGAAGGAGAGAAACTAAAAAATTTTATGTCAGCGGTTGTCATGATTTGTTCTAAATCATTTAAATTCGGGCATTGGAGGAAAGGGAAGACATTAAGGCAACATCAAGAGCGCAGTTCCTCTTCACCGAAAACCACTACAATGGCAGTAATTATTTCCACTCAGTAAAATCGTGTTGACCTTCACAACCATTTTGACCATAAACTGTTTAGGGGTCGTCCATTAATTATGTCAACAAAATGGGGGAGGGAGGGGGATTCAAACAGTTTGACAATAATTATTGTTGACAAGGGGGAAAGGGGTGTTCAAGACAAGTAGACGTCAACAATAATTTAATCAAAACACTACAGTAGATTCGGAAAGTCTTTATGAGTGATCTATGACTTTTTTGTAAGTAATTCAATCTAATGCGATATTTTCTTCATTTGAAATTATCCTAATTGTTCATTGTTCGAAGAGTAATGAGAAAATGCGAATAGTCTGGATTCTTTTTGAAAATATAATATTTAGAGTTTCTTTTTCGATGGAAAGATAATTTGTTTTGTCAGGGGGGTAAAAACATTTTGACATAATTTTATTAGGGGGTCCTTGAATGTTTGACAGTTGTTGACAAGGGGGAGGGAGGGGTTAAAAACTGCCTATTATTTGTTGACATAATTAATGGACGACCCCTTACATATCATCAATACAACGACATAACATTCTTAGCCCAACAGCCGAAGTTATCGATACAGTCAAGACCTTGGTGGCGATTGCAATAAAGCCGAGACAAATGCTGAGGTTCTTTGGCAAACATGTCAGTTATAATAGTTGCGGGAAAAACTACGACTCTTAGAATATTTTGATTCTTTCCCAACAGTTCCAAAACGCACGGGTAGCTAGTCCACATAGCCTATGGCTTTCGCGTAATTAAATTGTTCGTAATCTGGGTTCTTTTGGGCTGCTATCGAATGTGATTGGATGAGTTGAATTCAACGGTCGATGAAAATTACTTTGCCGTCTGCTCATTGAAGCGAAGTTTGCCGCCTCTACGCCAAAACGCATGAATGGGGTCAGTTGGGCAAAATGACTTTTGAAGGTAGCGGATGTCTTACAGAGGCAGGGCCATTTGGTTCAAAGGTACGATAAGCGGAATAAGGAATCGTGTAAGGGGATGTCTATACATGTAGATACACTCCGTCGATTTATAAGTTGCGAGTAATGAGAACTTCGATAAAATACATAGAACAGAACGTTTGTGATGTCCTGGGTTAACGCTCAAGCCCAGCGGTGAATCGAATGTCAATCTCGTGATTGTTCGTGCAGAACGTTTGTGAATTGAATGATCTGTTTTGTTGGATGGATTACTGTGAATCCTCGCCTTGTTTTAGTTGGAACGAAAACTAAAATCGACGGATAAATCTTGAAAAGAAGAGGATGACAACATCACAGAACATTCTGAGAAAGCCAAAATAGGAG